>JARJDX010112681.1:0-23489 GCA_030264735.1 Gymnusa sp. GC000175 | reverse complement strand
TAAGGTGTCCTCGGCTGCTAGGATTTTTAGCATTTTTATCGTCTCTTTTGGGACGATTCCGGTTGCGGAGATGATAATGGGGATAATTTTAACGTCTTTCTGCTTTCATCTGTTTTTTATTTCTTACGCTAGGGGACTGTATTTGTCTCGTTTGTCGTTTTTCTTTTTCTCCATGTTTTCGCTTGCTGGTATTGCTACATCTATAAGATATGTTATTTCACTTTTCTTGTCTGTCCATGTTATATCTGGAATCTTATGTGTTATTTCCTTATTTGTTCGTAGAGGGAAATCCCATAGGATTTTATGGTTTTTGTTCTTTTCAACACCTTGTGGTTGATAATATTGGAATATTTCTGTATCTTTTATTTTTGTAAATTGTAGCAACTTTTGATAGATAATTGAATTGAAATTCAGCCAGTTTTTCACATCCTGATATTATGTGTGTGATGCAATTTTTTACTAGTTCTTTTTTCTTCGATTTTGATGAGTTTTTCGAAAAGCTACTGGCTAGTTAAGGTCCTATAAACGTTTACTCTCCGCATTTCTTAATAAGTCCGTACACTGTTAACCCCTAATGCCATAGTGCGCAGCTACCCAGAATTAGATTGAGTTGCTTTTCAATTGAGAGCTCTTCTGCACTCGAGAACGACTGGAAGTAACCTAGCGCCGTCAGTACTGCTCTACTATGCGTCCCTCTGCACCATTGTATGTGTAGCCATCGTGATAGCAAATAGCTTAACTTGGAATACTGCCGTAACAAAACCCAGATTTGCACTTATTTTGTAGCCCGGTCCTTCAAAGCTATGTATCCCGTAGCCTCCTTTGACCTAGTGCTTGGAGGCATATCTGTAGTATACTATTCTGCCTCCAATGAGTTTGTCACTTTCACTATCCCACTGCGTTCTCTCTGAAATCAAAATTTTAGATAGTCTCGTGAAACGGTATATCTTTTTAATGTTGTCCTCTCTTCTTTGTTTAGAATCAGTCTGTGGGTTTCGCATGATGTCTCCGCTGCTACCACCAAGAAGGCACCGACAAAGATGGAGCAAAGAGAACTAAGCAGAATACAAATATTTGCCTGTATAGGAATAACTGAAGTGATGACAACATAAGTAACAGCAAGGTCCTGCTTAGCTTACTACCTTGCAAGCTAAGCAAAACCTTGCAATTGGTAATGTTGTCATCACTTCAGTTATTTCTATTTTTTCTCTATCTTCGTTTTTCGTACTTTCTGCTACCAGACCAAGATCAAGTATATCTAATAGGTAATCTGTGGCGTGGAGCCCATGCCCCTTTGCAAGTCCAGGGAGCTTTATTTTATATTTTTCATATGATGTTTAAAAGTCATAGTTTCAGGGTCACACCCAGGAACCCAGGTAATTTAGAGAGCATAATATCTATGTTTTCTTAGAGTTTTGGGTCCTATGGCTCCTCGGCGCCAACTTTGCACATATGAACGCCGCGGGCCTGATTCCGGTGAATATCGCGGTTGCGGACGAACCTTAAAGCATTCACTATATTCCTTATGACTTTCTTATAAAATTTTTAAATTTTTATAAGATTGCTTTCTTTGATACATTCTTATGGCGGCATACCATATAACCAGATTATAACCTGATTATATACTAGTATTTTATTTTGTAATTCTTTCCCAGAAGCTAACAGTTGTTTTTAATACCAAATTCTGTCCTTTTTTCTTCCACTTCAGTTTTGCATTAACAGTCATTCCAAGGTATTTTGCAAAATGTTTGTTTTTTTTCGATAAATAAGAAGCACGCTCATCTCATCAACACCCGGTGTACCAATTTTGAGGTGTCGAAAATTCGCCTTTTTATCTTCCTGGTTATCAAATTCCGCGATGCATTGTTCAGTGGTTGCAAACGTGGATTATAAAAGTTGGATTTGTTGGCATAGCTGACAATACTAACTGGCAGTAGGCCTTTGCAAAGGCTTTTTTTTAGAACTCTTTACTAGCTCCACTGCGTTCTTTATAGGGTGCTATCAATAAATGAATCCTGTTTTTTAACAAGCTTGTTACTGCTCCCCCTCATCATTTTTTAACCTGGCATTGGACAGGCTTCGGCGCAACTATAGAGGAATCAAAGTTATAGCGTCTACAGAGAGACAGTCCGGACGCATCCTTAAAAGTGGAATAGAAAAAAAAATATACCAAAGTAAATGAGAAAAGCTGGTTTAGAGCTGACAGGTCATATACAGACAATATATTTTGTTTGAAACAATTAATGGAAAAAAGTCTCTCAGACTGCATATAATATTTTTTGATTTACAAAAAGAGGTCCCGGGTTTAAATTCAGCACAATTTATAACTCTAGATTTAAAATTTCTCTCTGCTCTCGGGTGGTTCGGAAGTCTCCTTAAAAGCCGTTGGTTCTGTCTGTTACTCACATTAAAGACGTAAAAATTAGGCTGAAAGTAGCCTTTGTCTACACCCAAAAGCGAAAGCTCTCGTTCAAAAACGGGTCCATACAAAATATGAGATTGTGCCAAAAAATAAATTGTGGGATGCTTTAAAAGACAGCGGAGTAAGAAGTTCTTATATAAATGCAGTAAAACAATTTTTTAATAATAACACCAGTTATATGAAAATGGTTAAAAGCAATGAGAAGAATTTCCAGTAAATAAGGGTCTAGGGAAGGGGCAGTGTATCTCAGCAGTCTAGCCACCCGGCTGCTGAGTACAAGATCGTGAATTCGCGCCCCACAGCATGCAAAATATTTATTTAAGTATTTAAATGTCCAACACTGCCTTATCTTCCCAACTCGCCTTGCCAGCGTGGGTTTTCATGGCTAAAAAACCTTCTCTGATCCGAAGTTAGATGAGAAATCATGTAACTCCAGTGGTCTGGAATCCAGGCTAAACTGTAGGTCCACCTGTAATGTAAGTTGCCAGCATTACAGGCGGAGAAGAGGCTATGCTATGCTATGTGGCGTCCCAAGCTGACGACAAAGGGTCTAAGACAAAGATGCATTTCCTTAAAATATGTAAATTTATGGGAGTAAGGATAGGTGTGGAAAATATGTACACATTATTTTTTGTTAGCGACCAAACTTTCCTGGTTGACGAAAAAAAAGATGACATTAATTATATGCTATGAAAATTCAGCGAAGAATATACGAAATGGGGTTGGATCTAAACATGCATAAAACGTCACAAAAGGCCAAGAAAAAAATTAAATTATTGAAAATAATAAATAATCCAATTGACAAAGGAATACAAGTGTTTGGAAGAAATCTCGACAGACGCCGGCACAGACGACAAAGACAGATTCATCAACACAAAAATACGATTGTTCAAAATCGTAGTAAAAGTATTATATAGCTGTAAATTATCAGTGCCATCCCGCAGACTGAAATAGGTAGACGTTGTTGTGGATAAAATTAAAAATTCTGGCATAAGAAGCCAAATAGGGGTCCAAAAATCGATTAAGTATGCCTTGGAAGGCAAACAGCTGATATAGTATGGCCATATGCGAAGAATGCACTAAAAAAAATTGGATGTGGCAAACAGCACGACATCCAAAAGGAGGATGACCAAGAAAAATGTGGGACAACGAAGTTAAAGCGATAATGGAAAGAAGACACAATAAAGATCATCTCTGGGACAAAAAGAAATGACAAATATGATGTGAGACAAAATCGCTAATTATAATTATTTTTTTTTAAATGTAATTTTACAAATATATTATGAAACTGATAAAACAAGTAGAAAGGTTTTGAGTAAATGTATAAAATGAATAATTAATTAAAATGTAGAAATGAAATATGGAAAATAGTGTTATGACATGGAAAAATGAATGGAAAGAGTGCAGAAAGAGTAATAATCCTGTTTTGTATAGAAACTAGTTTCTATAATTGAGGTAAGAAATTCATCATGTAGGCAGATCTCGATAAAAATCCCTTGAAATCTTTTTAAAGTCAAAATACCGGATCTACTTGAATATGAATTGATCGAAGTTGGCTAAAACAGCAAGGATTTTGTTACAATAACTTGACTTGAATATCAATCCTGAAATCCACACTCTATAACGTTCACATTTATTCAAAAAAACTTCTTTTCCTTTTTTCGAGCGTATTGTATTGTAGTGTATGCACAGCAGGAATGTATATAAAAAATAAATGGAATAAGAAGTTAAAATTAATTGAGTAAAATTATACTTGAATTTGCATTTATATCAGAAAAATCAAATCAAAGTGGAAAAAAGATAAGTAGAATTGAACTAATTCCCACTTGGATTTCTTTCCAATTTTACGTAACACGTAAATGTTAACTAAAACGAAATGATATTTAAAGAGAAAAATAATTTTTATTTCTTTTGGTAAATGAATTATGTTATTTAATGAAAAATATATCCAGTGTAACTAATATCCCTTTCTAGTTTTAACGATCAGAAAATAACAATTCTCTACTTTGCCGAGCGATATATTTTAAAAGTTAAAGAACAAAGTTTCTCGCTACTAAATGTACAGCACTTCTAGATGTAGTCATCGCCAAGATCAAGCCATTTTCTTAGTAAGTAACCCATTTGTCTATGCTGGTCTCGTAGAAATTCTGGCTCACAGTTTCTAAAACACCATCGAATACTATTTTGATCTTATCGTGTGATAAACTATCTAATGAGATGTTTCTTGAAAAGCCAATTTAAGGAAAATCCACGAAAACCACCAATTTACATACAAAACCATACACAAACCACAAATCTAATTTTACTGATACTTGGAAAAAGTACTAAATGTAAATTGTGCAAATAAAAATTAATTCTTGTTCATATAAAGGGAAATAATATGTGTGGACAACGCTTAAAAGGCTAATTATTATTTTATGACTATTAAATTAACAATTTTTCTCTTATTAAAACAAGTATTAATATGCAGCATAAATTTTATCACTTTAATTGTTGTGGTTAAATATACGAGCAATTTATTATAAATTTAAATAAGAATAAAAATAAAGAATAGAGGCGAAATAAAGTAGGAAGTCTAAGCAAAAAAATAAAGAAAGGTGCTAGCAAGAAAAATAATTTGTGTTACTCGAGTAAATTGGATTTTTTTTTAACTTTGCAAAATATAGAGTAATTTGTATTAAATTTTTATCACACGCTGAATTTGCTCTGTTGGAAAATAGGTTATTAATTTACAAGTGACTATGTGATATTTTATATTGGTGCAACATTGATTTTTTGTCAATTTGAAAATTTATAGTGTAATTATTAGTTGGTTGTAAGAGCTTAAATCTCACCTTTAGTAGTGAAGAATTTAATACCCCTATTATGCTTGAAAATGGGAGTTTATACAGAATTTTGTAGTCTTCCTTATTAAAAAGGTTTCACAAAGGTTAGGCTCGCTGTAAAAAAATATTGCAGTGTTAGAAATAGACGTGTTCGAAGAATTAAACACGGGGCATAATGTGTGAGAAATTATATTGGTTCGTTCTGTTATTATGAAAAGTACGAAGCCATAATATAAGGTAATAAATAGTGCTGGGTTTGATTGATTTATGCACGGGTAAATTTATAAAATAATCCATTGTATGAAAATCTTGCGTATCGAGCCGAAGTCCTTTGTTACAATTTTTATAAGGAATAAAAATAAATCAATTCCTCCCCTTCTATTGAACCCTTAAAAAATACATTTCCTCTTCTATCTCCAACCTGGATAATTAAAAATTATTAATCGTTACAAGTAAGCGAACGTTGGATTAATATCTTTAAAATGGATGGAATATAAAGTGCTGGTAATATTTTATGATTCAATTTAAAGATTTTTTTAGGGTGTGTTATAGGTGTACGATATCGCATATAAAAATAGCTATAGGCTTGATAAAATGTGTTATTTTATTAGCGTAGCGGTTGATAAAAACTTTTCACTTACTTTCCGAAATTGATTCCCCTGGAGTGTGCATATATACATACACAATGAGTAGCGATTCTGTACAGAGTAAACATGGAGGATTACCATACTCACCAACACAGACAAATATATGCATTATGCTGGGTTTACCCACACACAAAGCCTAGGCCGCATCGCATCAGGTTACGCATTTGCTTCAACGTCTGCTTATCAATCCAGATTTCAGCGTGATTGATAATGCACATTTATACATGCAGTATGTACAAATAATACAAAAAAAATGTTGTATACTAATCAATAATCAATACACGCTCTGCTCTGCGACCTAGTTTAACTACCCATTTTATAATTCCTACACACCCTTCATTAATACCACCTGCATTTTTCATGATCAATTCAATATTAATTGCATTCCTTAATTATTCATTCAAATAAAATTGTTTGCACTTAAAAAAATACCTACTTCAAAAATTACAGAGGGTGAAAATGATAACATCACGCGATATTTTATTATTTATAAATAATTTTGCAGAAAAACTGAAGAAAGAACTGGTTTTTAATGGAATTATCACTTTTAGCTATAACTTACCACTAAAGTCATAAAAAAATAAAGCATTATTGTTATGAAAACTGCCATTAAATACACCCTAATATTATCTTATTTTTATGTTTATAGAAGTTAATCAATAAACTTGTAGCTATCAGATTTTACTTTTATCCTGCATTTTATTACCATTTGGGCTAGTAAGGATGCTCACTTTTGCTCGTAAAACCAATTTTACAAAAAATAATTGTTTACAGATAGATTATTTTACTACCAAAACAAAAACTTTAATTTTTGCGAATTAATAATGAACTATATTCAGTAGCCAAATAATACCCCAATCCACATAAATGATCAAATCGAGATAAAGTACAGTTTAACACAAATTACCTACATTAAAAAACAATGGCAAAATTCACATTTTTGTTTAATCATTTACATATTTAGTTACTTGGATTTATATTTAGTTAAAATATCTTACTGTTTCGGTTGCCTTTTTTCCTTTTCTATATTTTTCGCCTTTCTTTTCTCTTCTCCTTTTTTATTTCTGTTTCTTTTTCTGTATTTAACATTAAGACTTAAATACATATATCGCGTTATAGCCTTTAGCCGCTACTCCTGGCGCTTAGTCTCTTATTTGCCTGTAATGGTGGTAACTTACATTATAGGTGGACCTCCAGTTTAAAGTTGATTCCGAGTTATATGATTTCTCATTTAATTTCGGATCAGAGAATGTTTTTTGCCATGAAACCCCATGCTGGCAAGGCGGCTTGGGGAGTTAGGCAGTGTAGAGCATTTAAAAGTTTTCATTGCTGCGAACCTACGATCTTGAGGTCAGCATTTAGATGCCTAAACCACTGAGCTATACTGCCATTTATATATTATCATTTTATTCCATGGCGAAAGATTAGGGCTTCTACAAAGTTTCGCAATCGAGTTCGATTTGTAGATCAATTTTGGACCAGGTCTTTCCCTGCTGCCTGTTGATTTTGAACATCTGTTGATTTTGGACATCTTACTTTTTTTAAATCTTGAGTGTATTATTTCAAAGCTTGTCTTTTATTACTGAAAGTTCCAAGTCTCAGCGTGGAGTATATATACTTTCATTTACGCGCACGGTTTTTTGTTAAAATCTACTTTTTCTAATGATACTCCTCAGAAAACTTTAGGAATTAATGTAGACAGCGATTTACAAATTCCTGCAGTTTATGCGAGATAGAGCAGTTCGTTAATCAAATTTTATATTCATACCGAAAGATAGATTGATATTTGAGTTGAAGATGTGGAGTTTGGTGCTTCCGGTTATGAATATAGAGTTTCAGATGTTCTTAAGCATACCAAATGTTTTCTTCCCTTATAGTATTCTGCTATCTATATCCACCGTTGTATTTTCATCTTTTTATGGAAGTGCTTCTAGATTGCAGAATTCTTCCATATCTTCCACACCTTTGTTCTGGATTTGTACCTTTTTATCATTATTGTTTTCATTGTTTTTGTCTTCCAAATGCTGATATTTAACCCAACCTCGTCAGCATTAAATTGAAGATTGTCAAGTTTTCACGTGTGAGCAAAAATTCAAAGGTATAATAAGCATAATTAAGGTCTATCGCTGTTGACATTGGCCACCACCTAATACACTACCTTATTTAATAAGTTTTATGTAGATATGGTCTAGTTTCGCTATCTGTATAAACTTCTGGATCTGGATATCAGTTTGGAGTGTGACCCTGAGCGCCAGAGCACTTAGGCCTCATTAGGCACTTTGTACCTCCTCCAAGGGGCTCCTCCTCTTAAGGTCTATCTACCCGTGCAGCCACCATAGCGAAAGAGAGCCAGCACAACACTTGGGGTGGTCTTCCTGATCCTGATCTTCCTGATAAGATTAGACGGGGTTTACGGACTTTTAGCACTGCGACCTAAAGAGTACTATTCCCCTAATGCTAATATTATTAAAAAGTCCACTTCTTTAGCAAATTTCAGCAAAGTGCTAAGAGATGGTGCCTTGAGCTGGCGTGACAACCATTTCTTCAATTAGAGCATGTCTAGTTGTAGCTACCGCTGTACCCTCACAGAGTATGTGTATGGTCTTTTCATCAGCAGCTGTGAATATAAATGTAATCGCCGTGTTAACTTTTGATTTTGCCGATACAAGGAAAGTTACATTTTACCCCTTTTAAGAGATGTCTAAGTGACTTATAATTTGATTGTGATTAATTATTTGCGTTCTTCTAGTTTTTCTAAATTTCTGTTTACTCCCGTTTCCAATCAAAAACCCAAAAAGTCCTTGTAGAACTTTTATCCTATCTTTTCTCTTTCATTACCCTCTCTTAAGATCCTAAGCGCTTTTAAGTTAAACACAAATTTAATACTGCCAAGTAGCACTGCCCATGCTTTTAACTACATACCCGCTAAAAGTCTAATACTTTCTTAGCTTAAGATTGTCGACCTAGATCTAGACTAGACTAGAGGAACGATATCATATCAAAGGTTGTTGTGTAAAACTAGTTCTTGTACTTTTTATCTAATTTTTTTTATCCTGGTTCTCTCTTTTCTAAAGTAGGATTGTAAGTAATAAGTATCTGATTATGGGAAAATAAAAAGTACTAGCATCTAAGGAATTCCTAGAATTTACTTGTGTGTACAAATCTTTAATGCATTTAATTCTCTGCTTGTAGCTTCCATTGGGATCTAAAATATACAAGAATACCACAAATATACACCATTTCAGCAGTAAAAGCTTAGTATTAAAACATACTGTATACTTGCTACTAGCTGGTGACTGTCTTTCAACCCGTTATCTCTAACGTCTTGTATTCTGGACTTATGGCCTTCTGCATATTCTTATTTCAAGATTTCCTTGATCTAACTCTCAAATCAATAAAAAAAACTTTATTGCCATATTTTTTTATTTATCCGCATCAAATGCATTGCAAACCTTTTTTCTCCATCCTTTCTTTGGTAGTCTCCTAGGTACCCATGCGACTTTCGATTTAATTATTTCTGGAGACCTAGCGATGCGCATAAAGATAGTTTATTTGTACATCGTCTAATTTTGTAACATATTAGAATTTATAAACTACGTTTGACAGCCATAGCATAAATCTAATTTTACAATTGCTCTTCCATTGGTGCATTTGAAGATATGCTGGTCCCATTAACGGATTAAGCACCTCATTACAATAAAACTTTTTTCAATTTGTATTTTAAGTTCTTCTGCTCATATTCCATCTCTATTAGTTTGTTGCTCCTGCGAATTGAGCACCTCACCTTATGAATTTTCTCTGCTAATCATAGTATTTGAATTACTGAACGTTGCTGAACTTTGCACATTATCTTTGATCATATCCTGGAATCCTTATTTAGAGTTTGTTGCCAAGTGTTTGGGCCTCTATAACTAAATTTATTTTTCCAAACATTTTTCTGGACATTAACTTTCCACTTTTTATTTCAATTAAACAATCTGATTGGGCGTTCAGCAAATTTTTTCGGTACAGGAATTTCTTTTGCTTTTAACTATTATTCTTTAAATATTACCTAAAAATAAAACTATTTTTGAGAAAAAAGTTTTTGCAGATAAAGTACCAAGCTGCACAATCCTAGCCAGTCCTCTACATCATCATTTTACAAAATGAAAAAAAGACTATACCATTTCAAGTAGTAGTACAAATGTCACATATGTAGGTTTATCTTCATTTTCTTAAATCCTTTAACTACATTCGTAACAAATTTATATGTATCTTCTTCTTCAAAACAGGCTTAAAACCCACATACTACAAAAAGGTATCTACATACAAGCTGTTACTACCCCAAAAATATATATAATAACTTAGTAGAAATTAAGGTTTATCTTATAAAGCAATTTGACTAAATTAATTGCAGAATATAAAAAATATTATTTTATTACTCCAAATTTATTTTCCAGCTTGATTAGTTTAACTTGTTAACCAAATTTTAAGAAACTTTAAACTGGGTTAAAACTCTTTAGTCTATATCCATGAAATTTAATAAACAAAAATAAATAAATTTCTTTGAAGATATGCGTGTTTGTAGAAGACGGGTAGAAATGCAAATATCGTTTTTTCTTAAATATGAGATAGTTGATTAGGTAGGTACAATAATGGTGTGTTGATGATCTGCATAAAGTTAACTTGCTTCTTCTATAACCTATGCGGGCAGATGTTCTGTACGAGTCACTCTGCTAATTAATATTAAGTTATGTTATATGTTCCTTAGCCAATGTTTTTCGTTTTGTGTTTAGTAGAAGTGTGTTTAAGTTATTATATAAAACAATAAAAGAAATGTAATTATCTTAAGTTACGTTAAATTACGTTAAATATCAATAAGTCATGATATAAATGGTTTTATTATGACACATAAATGTATTGATATTAATTTATATCAAGTCATTTTAAGGATCATGAAGCTTAGTAACTTTAAGTAGTTTAATTTAAATTTGTATTGTTTATGGTAATAGAGGATAATCTGTTGTAAGGTAAGGATAATAATATAGGTCTTGTGATTTTTGAAGTAATGAGTAAAGTAAATTGGGTCTTCTTTCTTTACTTTTTGTTCTATTTATCTTCAGGAGAAAAATATAATGGTAGCAAACATGCAAGTGAAGTAATAAAAAAGAAAGAAATTACCAAGTCGAGTATAACAAATAATTGTTTGAACTTTATGTTGTTTGATCACTCAAAAATAACATATTAAGCAAATGCAAATAAAAGTGATGACGTAGTTATGAGTAGTTTATTGTTAATTGTCTGAAAATGTGTTTACAAAATTACCACAATTGATGTAAGCGATAACTTGCTAAAAGGTGATTATTATTTTATTATTGGGGTACAAAAAAGAGCGTAGGACTTAATATTGTGATGGAAATCGCAGGGTGTGCGTCGGGTTAAGTAATGAATACATAATGTTATGTAATATATTATAGGGATCAGCGGAATAGCGGAAGTCAGAGGCAGCGTTCAATAAGAGTTGATCCTGCCATCCAGCCTGTAGCATTGTCTCCGCAGAAGCTTATCCATTAGGAACAATGATGTGAGCCTTTTGTCCTCAAACCTATGGGAAAAGACCGATTGACCGCTTTAAGAGCGAGAATAACTGATTTATCAAGCCCAATTGGCTGCAACTCTTCAGGTTTTCATCGAAATCGCATTCTATTATTATATAAACGCTTTCATTTTAACAAAAAGAATTGCGTTTGAAAGAAAGAATTGTGTTGCTTTAACCAAGTCTTAAGTCAGTGGCTTTTATTCATCCTAATCCAGTCAGAAGGTTAAAGTTATACATACAACCTAACCATGGATAAATTCCCTTTAAATGCAAAATTATTTGCATTATTTGTGGATAAAAGATGGAATAGTGGTACATGATGGGCGTGTAAGAAAAGTCTTGCAGCGCTGTTTTCTTGAGCTCGAACGATGGTACGCCGGAGGCCACGGTCTTTCAAATAACCAGGCATAAAACTTGTAATGAGTCTTTCCCTGACCCCTCTACCTTCCTCCACGCCTATATCTGACACCTGTTCAATGCCGTGTCTCTTTCTTTCACGTATGCAAGAAAACTTGTATTTTGAAGCTAAACCCACAATATTTGGAGAGTAAAACATCATGTCAAATATGTAGTTTGCTAAAAATATAGCTGAAAATGCGACGCTTTCGGCCTTTGATGACGAAACATGCCACAAACATGTAACGTGTTCCAATTACATACGCGTTTGAATCATCTAATATTGTTGTAGCAATTTCAATAACATTTTTTTTTTGTTCAAAGACATGTTTATTAAAACACACGCGCGCTGTTTTCTCTTTGTGTGATAGACAGGGGGCTGATTGCACGGTGATTTTAAAGTTGGGGAAATGTAGACAACCTCCACATATCCTGCAGTTTTGTGCGAGTCATTGATTGAGGTGGTTATAACTATCTCTGTGTATAGTAGAGAATCAAGAAATCGTTTTATGTTATAGGGATTGGGGATGCCTTTTCAGGAGAGTCTGTTACAATCCACTCTTATCGTTTCACAGTTTGAGACGTTACTCGAATTTTACGTATGACAACTTCAAAGCATCAAGAAAATTGGGAATCTCGAGTTCCCCCTTGGCCTCAATCAGATAAAGGGAAGGTATCGAGAGAGCCACCGATTTGGAATAACACATAAACATAGCCCTGTCTCAGAGAGGGGATGAAGATTTTAATTTCGATCCCTACAAAAAGTTATTTGAATAGACACTGGGTGGTATTAGCTTAATGCTCAACGTTCCTGATTTACTTTTCATTCATTCTAATTCCCTGCGTGTGTCTGATTCATTGCCCTCTTTCCTTTAATAATCGTCTGGAATTTGTGACTACCCGATAATAGATTCTCATTATGAGAATACTGAACACTGCTTCATTATAACTGCACGTACCTTTATCTCCTGCCATTTATTATAAAACATCGGTGACAAAAAATCCATAAAGAAAAAACCAAGACGTGGGATGTACGAATGAAAGCGCCGACTGGGACGTTTTTGTGCAATAAAAGAATATGTGCTTTTAAACTTCTTTCTTACTATGTATTTCGAATGCAAAACAAAGTCAAAATGTAATGAGAATAGTTTGACAAATATAATCTTTCGTATTAACAGTATTCATTACATAGTTCGATCAACAAAAAGAATTATGATTCGTGCTTACAGGATGATTTATAGAAGGAAGATAAAAATTTGCAGTAAATATGAAATATTTATTTAGTTTTTTAAAGGTATTTTAATTAGAAGATGTTCAAGACGTGATTCGCATTAAATGACTCTTAATCGGTTATGGAAAATAATTATTATGCGATGGAAATTGTCAATTGTTAAAAACATGGTGAATTATCAACGTTATTGTCAATAATCAATAATTACAGTGAAATGTTACTATCATCCCTTATTTTTGGTTGTAATTCATTACCTCTCGGCAACACTTGACAATGACGTTGACGATTGGTGATGTTTATGATAATGACGTCATTGATCGTCAATCATATCGCTATTGTCATTATCAATTGATGCCGAGAGGTAATGAATTACAACCAAAAATAAAGGATGATAGTAACATTTCACTGTAATTATTGATTATTGACAATAACGTTGATAATTCACCATGTTTATAACAATTGACAATTTCCATAACGATTATCGGTGCTGTGCTTATTGCAAAGCACATTTTGACATTATTTATCACATACTTAGATTGGAAAAAATTTGATTTTTCTCCACACTATAATTTGTAAAAAAAAAATTAATTGGAAATAGAAATATTTTTGCTTTTCAAAAGTTATTTAAAGCTGAAAAAGTTCAAAATTTGCGTTGGATTTTGTTAAACAGGTGCCATCTAATCGATTTTTAAAATAGAAATTATTACATGACGATTGGCGATTGAATGAAGGTCCTGAATGACGAAAAAAAAATGACGCTACTGGCGATAACGATAATATAATATTAGTGGCGGTTAATGAAGATTAACCATGATAATTAATGATAGCGATGCCGATTAACGATAATGTCACGGGAAAGGTTGCTTTGATGACGATACCGGTAAACGATTGAATTGAAAAATGACAATAATAAAGTTACGGGCGATAACGGTAAGGTAACAATATAAGTGGCAGTTAATGACGATTAATCATGATTATTAATGATGACGGTGCCGATTAACGATAATGTCACGATAAAGATTTGTTTGATAACGATACCTGTTAACGATTAAATAAAGGTTATTATTGACAAAGAAAAATGGAGTTAATGAAGCTACTGGCTATATCGATAAGGTAACAATATTAGTGGCGGTTAATGACGTTTAACCATGATATTTAACGATGGCGGTGCCGATTTCAGATAATGTCACGGGAAAGATTTGTTTAATGACGATACCGAATAACGATTAAAAGAAGGTCTTGAATGACGAAAAAAAATGACGATAATAATTCTATTGGCAATAAAGATAAGTTAGCAATATTAATGGCGGTTAATGACAACTAAAAATGATAATTAACGATGGCGGTGCCGATTAACGATAATGCCATGGGAAAGATTTGTTTGATGACGATACCGGTTAACGATTGAATAAAGGTCTTGATTGACGAAAAAAAATGACGATAATAAAGCTACTGGCGATAACGATAAGTTAGCAATATTAATGGCGGTTAATAACGATTAACCATGATAATTAACGATGGCGGTGCCGATTAACGATAATGTCACGGGAAAGATTTGTTTGATGACGATACCGGTTAACGATTGAATAAAGGTCATGATTGACAAAGAAAAATGACGATAATAAAGCTACTGACGATAACAATAAATTAGCAATATTAATGGCGGATAATGACGATTAACAATGATAATTAACGATGGCGGTGCCGATTAACGATAATGTCACGGGAAAGATTGAATAAAAGTCTTTATTGGCGAAGAAAAATCACGATAGTAGAGCTACTGGCGATAACGATAAGTTAACAATATTAATGGCGGTTAATGACGATTAACCATGGTAATTAACGATGGCGGTGCCTATTAACGATAATGTCACGGGAAAGATTTGTTTGATGACGATACCGGTTAACGATTGAATGAAGGTCATGATTGACGAAGAAAAATGACGATAATAAAGCTACTGGCGATAACGATAAGTTATTAATATTAATAGCGGTTAATGACGATTAACCATAATAATTAACGGTGCAGCCGATTCACGATAATGTCACGGGAAATATTTCTTTGATGACTGATAATGAAAAATGGTGCTGATGGCGATTGAAAAGAATGAAAAATTGGCCGATAACGATGACAATATAATATAAAGGCAAATTATTACGGTTTTTCCGGAAACGCCTTGATGCAATTTAAGTCCTGTGTCTCCAGAAGGCGGTGGCTAAGATTCGAAAAGTCCAGGTTTTCGAATTTTTATAGAGGAAAGAGCTACCGCATTAAAAGGAAAATTATCGATTGCCTTCTTCTTCTTCTTCTTTTTCTCTTATAGTAGAATGAATTCCTGTTTTTTTTACACACATTATGGTGATTTAGATTCGGTAGGTAACCCTCAGCTCTTTTTTCATTACATTAAGTTAGTGTAAGTTAGGTCTACATTTAATTAAAATAGGTAAAATCTACATTTATTGAGTTAATTAGTAATTATGCGTATATACACATGTTTCTTGTACAAAATATAGCACTAAGCACTAGTATAAGAAGCCACATGAAGATGAAAAGGAATCAGGACAAATGGCGACTATAAGGTCAGTGAAGAAAAAAAAAACTGGGATGAAAAAAGAGGCAAGGACAACTTCGTATAAGATAAATTGACGAAATAAAGAAACGGTGTATAAAAATCCGAAATTGGAAAGAACCTACAGAGAAGAAGAAGAATGAAAGAAGAGTGAAGAGGCAATGACTCTCGGTAGCATTGTAACAAACCAATAAAGTCTCTAATTTATTTTACACAAGACATATTCTAAAATAAATGAAGGTATGCTAAAAAATAAGCAAGAGTATTTAAAATGGTGTTAGAAGCTCATGTCAATGACGAATTGGTAACATATCCCTATAACTTAGATTTTTTGTTATGGGTTTATCTTCTAAGTATTAGAAGAATCATACAAAACTACCATCAAGAGGTTTAATAAGGTAAAAAAAGAAGATCGAGAAGTAGCACTTGTACCATAAAGCACCATATTGGGTCTAATATAAAGGAACATAATTTATGATGGAGTTCTAAAATTGGGGCCTCAGAAAACGTACCTCCATAACATAGCCCGATCAGCTGGTCTGATGACAATAGATACGTAAGAGGAAGAAATCTTCCTCAACGAAACCGTGAAAAAAAAAACGATACGCCTTGGCCACACAACAGAAGCAGTAGGTGATAGGAGAATGAAGAAGAATTCCAAACGTGGTTGTATACTGGACCATACTCTACGCCAGTGGTTTCCAAACTTTTTCTATCAGCACCCCCTTTCGTAAAAGGTTGTCGCCCCCTCCTTCAATTTTTATAACAGCCTAACTTTAAAAATCGTAAATAATTTATTTAATAGAATACAAAAATAAGTACTGCAAACAAATATTGTTATTATATAAGGTATTTACTCTAACAAATCTTTTTCTTAACCTAAAATTATGTTTATTGCGGCATAATAATAGAACAGAATAGTTTGCGTTGGAACTGTGATGTGAATGGAAAAAGTGTTCATAAACCTCAATTATATGTTTATGTTGCGCGCCTCCCTTGAAACAATCTTGCGCCCCCCCTAGGGAGGCGCGCTCCACAGTTTGGAAACCACTGCTCCACACAGTATTAGGCAATAAAAACAGAGAAAAAGTATTTGCGAACCATGACCTTGAAAATCACGAAAAAATATCACCCATAAATTTACTGAAAAGACAGAGCGTCATACATAGAGAAAGAAAGAAAGAAAGAACGATAAAGCAAAAAAGGGACCTACTTGATAAAAGAAAGCTAAGAAACGGAACGGTAAGACAATAGCAGCAAAATGGGTAAAATACAAGCGTATGAATAATATTTTTATGTCGCAGATTTAGTCATGCTAAAAGAACAAGTGAATATTGGTACATAAAAAATCGGTCAATACAGGTTACTTGTGGTAGTTCCTCGTGTGCTATTCCAATAGGTGATAATTTAAAGCCACTTCTTACTTGAAATGTTCTCAATTTTAGCCAGGAGTACGAGACTTTTTAGATCCGTTCTGAATATTCCAGTTTTATTATTTTGTTTAGCAATCCTTGCCCCACATACTTTGTCATAGGCTTGTGCCACACCCAGCAGGGCTGATTATTCTCTTCTAGGTTAATGTGAAATGTGGCTACAGAATTTGCTGCTTGGTCGACTGCGGATAAATTTTGACTAAAACCAAACTGTTCGCTTCCGGGTAGTTTTTTCACGTCTGCAATTTTTTGGATTTTGTCTTTAATTAATGATTTGAAAATTTTGGTAAACCCATCCAAAAGACCAACCGGTCTTTTGTTTTCATGATTGTTTACTTTCAGAATCAATAATTCATAAAGGCGTTCGTCTAAATTTTGTTGAATTTTTCATGAGTTCTTCTTGCGTTTATAATTTGCAGCCATTTTTAAAACGCGTTTTTATGCATAAGTTTTATTGCTTTGGTTGTTATTCTATTTGGCCCTAGAGCCTCTGTGGTTGCCATACATTTAAGCATCAGTTTGAGGTCTTCAATGGAAATTTCTTCCTTTTTTTTTTCGTTTTCAATTGTTTTATTTTATATGCATTCACTGGCAAAACTTCTCTCTTGGTCTGTTTTGGTCGTTGCTGAATTGTGTCTCCAAGAAATCTGCTATTAGTTCTGCTTTCCTCCAAAATAATATTTGCTATTTACATATAAATGGGCATTTGGAAATTATCTTCTTTTAAGGGACTTAGTAAGTTCCAAAATTTACCAATGACATCTTCAGAAATTTAGATCTTTATTTCCAATTTTTCTTGGTTTCTGTTCTTGATCAATTCTTTTACTTCCCTTTCTACTTTCTGTCGCATGGGATCTTTCGTAAGGGGTTGCTGTTTTAGTTGTTTATCTTATCTGGAGTATTGATTCAATTTCTGAAGTCCTGTAAGTTAATTTTCTTCTTGGAGGATTGTACGCGGTACTTATTTTATATTATTTATTGGTAAATAATGTTGGATTAGGATCGCATCGCTTTTCATTTGACTGTAGACTTCGCATGCGCTTTTATTACTTCTTAGTAGTATAGATACTTCTTCTTCTGCTTTGCTCTAAAGGATAGACTTTCAAAAACATTGTAACCCATTTATCCAGAACTTGTCTTATGCTTTTAGGAAAGTTTAGGTTAGCAGCAAATGAAAAACGTCTTCAGCTCTTATCAATGCTACCAGTTTTTCCATTTGTTTTTCATGTTGTTGCAATTCCAAGTTGCAATTTCCGCTGGTGAGTTTTTATTTTTTTTTATTTGCAGTAGTTTAATAGCAGTTTGGGTAACAGTTCGTTTATAGCTTGCTCAACGCATTTTGCTGTTTTCGTCCGTTTCGGCCTTATATTTTTTAGCGTTCGTGATTGCAGAGTATAGCACGCCAGTACGCCTTCTCCTTCCTTTTGCGGATTTCCCACATTTTGGGAGTTTTGTGGATATGTTTTGCTAAATGAGGGATGATTCTCCTGGAAATTTCCGCATTTCACCACCATCGCTATTCCTCTGGGTTCTGGGTCGAATGATGGGTGACGTTCCACGCAAAATACACGTAGTCTATATTTTTACTACTAAAATACTTTTGCCAAATTTAAAACCAGTGGTGTTTTTAACATCAATAATAAAAAAATTTAAAATATTTTAAGCTACATATTTCACAAGTTTTCTGTAATAGTGGTGGACCAAAAACATTAGACGATTAACCGGTAGATCGCAATTGACGTTATTTACAACCCTTGCGCTAGGACCTAACAATTACGCGATGGTGCTAAACCTAACCTTAAAATTAGAATGATTTTAAGATTTTATGCAACTATGAAAATTTACGAATGCTTGGGGTGTACTTACCTAATTTACATTCCCCACCCCCTGGTGGATCCCTTGTTTAATAATCTCATAGAATTTTAATCAAATTATATTTTTTATATATCCAAAAATTAGAATATTTATAGTTTTTAATTAATTTTAAAATAAAAAGAAAAACGAGAATATGTCAATATAATTATTGTGGACAATTATTGATTTAAATAAATAATAACTTATTTCGACGTTTTTGTAATATTTGTAACAGGCTAGTTTAAATATTTACTATTTCAGATTTTTAAATAATATTTTTCACCTTATATGAAAGTCACCCTGTATGGTTAGATATATGAAAAATTTTCTTTTGTAGAATTGGTAAAATGTCTATTGAGACGCAAATATAAGTAAAGTATTGAGACGCATCCACGTCCGCGATTTCAAATTTAAATTTCATGCCATGTATTGAACGTAAGCTCAGTTAGAATACTGACTGATCCTTTAAAGCCAATATAATGTCCTCACTTGATAACGGATGACTGGAGAAATCCTATTTTTATCAGAAATTGGTACCAGTGAAAAGAATGCGTGAGATGCATGGCATATTCATCCTGCAGGGGGATGAAGACCATATCGTGTGACTGGGGCAGCTCATAAAAGCTCGTTCAGATGATCCTTACGCCACCAGTTCCAGTACATAACCGTGACAAAATATTGCAGGCAACTCCCACTGAACCATTACACGTATCCTACATGTCAGAATACTTAAAGATCTCAATATATTCCAACACATAAAGTACATCCTCGACTCGCTGCGAATTAATTCCAAAAATAAAGCGCAAGCGCTTAGACATAACATAGTTGCACACAGAATTTATGACACCATTCAGAAATTAGTTTTCGCAATTAAAGTGTTTGTGATTTGGGGTGGAATAAAAAAACTAATTACCGAGTGTTATTGGAGTATTTTATAGGGCTAAGATGTTTAATGGTAAAGGTTGGGTTTATAGCTGTTTTCTTCATCAATTCGTTTAAAGATCGATTTTATCGTCCCTTCCCCGGGTTGGCATTAAAAACAACTATGTCAGTATGTTACTTGGGACTCCCTCATAATTCCTGCGAGAGAGAAAAATAAAGTATAAATCGTAGTAAAAGTGCTGACAAATCGATGTACGCGTAGCGATACAATAAATAGACGGGAATAGCTGTAACTGGTTATAGTCGAATCGGATCGCATCGGAACAGGAACTAGGCATTAGCGGTATAGCTTTACGTCTACTATTGCCGTTCTGTAGCGGGAGCGGCAACAGAAACGGCTTGCACTCCGAGCACGCTATCAAATGAAGATCTAAGGTGTAACATGTAGCGAGAAAGGTTCTATATTGTGAAAGGCTAATGTGTCCCGCGCCTTGAGAATTCTTTATCCCCTGGTTCCCGTGTAAAACAGAGCACCACATTGCCTGTACTAAATGTCAGTGTTATCCCTAGGGATATTAGCAACGTGCTCCCTCTACGACCACCTCCAGCACCCATCACTATAACAAACTACTTCCTATCCCCACACATAATGCAACATTTGTAATATTCTTACTCTTACTACAAAGAACGCGTTCGCTAAATAAATCTAAACAAGCGGAAAATAATTTACATGCACACATATGAAACCAATTTTTTATGCTCCATGGTAACGTGAAGAAAGCTTTTATAAAGCGTCAATGCGTCAAGTGGTCAAGTGCAATATTAAATTATGTAAGTTGTTTTATGTACAAGAACTCAACGGTTATGAGCGCATTAGCGATAATGTTGCAAAATTTTAGTGTGCAGAAATTCTTTCCTACATTGTTAGACATTAAATATGCCGGCAAACTGACGTCCAGATTGATATATCGCCACTAAAACTCCAACTCTAACCACCAACAATACCCATTTTTTACGATTATTTGGAAGCTCAATTGCCTGCTTACGAATATAATTTGTAGTTACTAATCTCCTTGAATTGTGTATCACATAAATAACTCACAAGTTATCACTTGAAAATGCAAAACGGATACGTGCTAATACAACTCTCAAACCCAACGCGCGCATTTCACGGAATGTTCTTCTTATTTACGAAACCCTAAAAACATCATGCGAAATGAAACTGTACATTCAGTACATTGTACTCCTTTCTGATATGCAAAATGTTCTGAAGAGCAGTGCATTCTTAACGTGGCGTGTATAATGCAATATCTGAGTCACAAATCAACATGCATGGACATGATTACAATAGTATAATGAGTCAAGTAGATTGATTCTTTGTCTGCAGACAACGTACGTCGGAAAGCACAGACATTAATCGGTTAATCTATTTAAATAAATCAGCCACATCTCATTTCAATACAAACTTGCTTAAAAATCGACCAGACAAAAGAATCGGATGTCGTATGTATAGCAGACAGACAGTTGTTTCAATGTTAAACAATAAAAGACATGCGTGCACTTTTTTTACCATTTGAAGCTTCATGTAATATATTTTAAGCAAAACCAAAATCTAATTGAATTCGTAACATTTCCAATCAATTAGTGCATTGAAATAACATCTTTGCATATCTAGAATTTCATCTTCAGTCCACATTTTTACCTTTACATACCTTCCATATAACAGGAGATAGATTTATGATCGTTAAAGACTTCTGATATTGACTTGATGTTCACTTGACTGTGGGAATAGCTTTTAGCATATATCGCTTATACAGAGTGACAATAAAAATAAACAACTCATGTATGTGGTTTATATATTTAAAAGGATTAAATTATTTTCAAATTTTAATCAGAAGTGTTATGAACTGGTTTTGAGATTGGTTCGATATGCTTCATTAATCATTTTTTACGCTAAAAGCTAGCATTAATTAATAAAATCCGCTAAGAGAATTAATATTTTGGTATTCTTTGGTTTTAAATATCTTACGATTAGCAAATCTGTCATTTTTTTTCCCGCAATTCAGTCATTTCGTAAAACTTTTTTCCTGAAGTGCCTTTCGTGCTCTGTCGTGTTGTTCGCTCTTTGGCTGATCTGTTTTTGAGTGATCTATTGTTTCGTAAATTCATCGTTTGAAATATCATTTTCGTAATTTAATGAAAAAAAGAAGGAAACTTTTAAATACTATAAAATATAATATTATCGAGGGTCCAAATAGCATTTGTTGCGACTTATTATTACACAAGGAAAAGTCAAGAATATCTGTTATTTTGAAGATTTATTATTTTGAAAATTTATCGTTTAAAGTTTTTTTCGTAGATGTTTTTTACTAGCAATTCCTAACTTTTGTGAAATATCCCTGCTGAACCTCTGTTTGGATGATCTGCCATTTGAGAGATCTCTAATTTCACAAATCTGTTATTTCAAAGATTTGACGGTTTGGTAGATCTGTCTTTTCTAATGTTTCAAAAATTTCCAAACATAAAATTGTAGCCGAAACAATTGTATAAAACTTTCTGCAATAAACAAAAATCTAAACAAATTTCCGTTGTTAACAGGATTCATAGTTTTGGTATATTTTTGTTTCAACGATAGAATGTTCGCTTCGAAAATTCATTGTTTCAGGGATCTCTCGTTTTCTAGAAATTAATTTTGGAGATCTGCTATTTCAGATAAATCAGTTGTTTTGGAGATTTGTTATTTTGAAAATCAGTTAGTTGTCTGTCGTTTGAAATTTATTTCGGTGAAAAAATCCATCGTAACAAATATCGAAAATATGTCGTCGTTTTGGAGACCTGTCTATATGAAATTATATTATATTCATTTCTTTAGTTTGGAAAATTTATCGTTTGTCATTTTGTAAACCTGTTCTTTTAGAGAGCTGTCATTTCGGAGGTCAGTTGTTTTGGATATCTCTGTTTACAAAAATCCATTTTAGAGAGATCTTTTGTGGTCAAGATTTGCTGTTTCAAAGATATGTTAATTCGGAAGTATGCTTTTTATCGTTTTTCAGATCTCTGTAAGGTTCTTTAGATATTTTTATTTTCAAAAAATATTACTTCAAAAACGGTTTGTTAAAATATCGAATTTAAAATCCGTTAAAATAAAGGTTCATGAGAATAGGAGAAGAATTAATAGTTTTATTGTTTTTAAAATCCACCTCATCCAGTATCTGTTTTTGCGAAATATGTTGCCGTTTTAGAGATTTGTTGATGTAAAAATCAATTTTATTCGATTGCTTCAAAGATCTGCTTTTTTTTAATAATTAGCTTTTGTAGTTTTTTCAATTTCTGGATAGAGAGAATTTTTGTTTTGTACACCTATTTTTCAGATATACATCACATCGTTCAAATAATAATTAAATTTATTTTTAATCATGTTTTAAAGATCACACGTTTCACAAATCTGTAATTTCAGGTATCTATAGTTTATGGGTGTTCTGTCTTATAATCCATCGCATCGGATATTACTTGTGGTGGAAATATATTCTTTGCTACCTATTAAATCAATTTTATTGAAAATCTTTTGTTTTGAAGATCTATTGTTGCAGGTATACATAATTTCGTAGATCTACTCTTAAAAATCCTATTTTTTCAGGGACCTTTCGACTC
>JARJDX010112662.1:0-13276 GCA_030264735.1 Gymnusa sp. GC000175 | reverse complement strand
TGTGAATGTCACTCTACAAAAACTATAAAAATAAACAATGTCCTTATACTCAGATGGGTACAAGGATGTAATAATAATAATAAGGGCAACGAAGAGGCGGATAAATTGGCTAGAATGACCACAGGCAAACATCCGGTGGGACCAGAGCTGGTCCTACCTCTGGCGCCCAACGCCGGTTTAGCCATATTAAAACTTTACACCATCAAGGGTAATCAAATAAGATGGGAAACACAAACGGGTTGTAAACAGAAAAGCTCCTCATTCAAAGGCCCCTCGTTATAAAGAGCAAAATATTGCCTACGATTAAATAGGGGAAATCTCAGAAAACTTGTAACCAGCTAAATAAGCATCTCCACACATTGGGAATTATCAATTAAAGGGGCTGCCTAAAAGAGGAAAAAATGGCGGAGCACCTGCTTTGCCACTGTCCCGCGCTACTGTAATTAGAGAATCTATACCGGACAACTGATGGCAGACCATGGCCATTATTAGCAACACTTCACCGGTGAAGGTACTCAGGCTAATCGAAAACATCGAATTGCGTTCGTTTTCTCGATAAAAATTTACGCTGAATATACGAATGATGGACTATTTCTTGAACCACCAGTTAAAATAATTATTGGGCCCTAAGAATTTCCACCGGTCGGTGGAGATGTAGCGCTAAATAAAATTCAAAAAAAAAATACTTTTAACATTATTGATACTCTTTAAATAAGATAAAAACTTAAATTGCAAAAACAAATATTTTTCCTTTAATTTATAATTTTCCGAGATATATGTTGTTATTATTTTGTCAGCACAAAAACGAAACAACCTGCAATAATGCTACATTACAACTATTTAGAGTTTAGATTATTCCATTAGCCGTAAACTTTGCAATTTATCTATTAAACCCGACATGTACATAAAGCTAATAATAATGCATTGTTATAGCGCTGCAATGTTCAGATGACAGACTACAGAATTTTAACAATTCCTGCTACCTCTTCGTGAGTTATCCAGAAGTAATGTGGTCAACCGCTCAGCAAATATGTAAAGGAATAAGGGCACAACTAGCTTCGGTTTTAACACCGGAAGAAGAACGCTTTATTACAACCAACATAAGAAAAATGTCTGAATACAGAACAAGTGGAAGATATTGGCTTGGAGGACGAAGTAATCGCGATGGTATATATTCTTGGGTAGATGGAAGTAGGATGGGATATTTGGGTTGGTTACCAGGAGAAAACCCTTTAGAAGAGGGATCTTTATGTTTGGGAATTCAATGGACTCCCTCTCCAACCCCAATGCTTCCAAGTGGGTTATATTGGAAAGCACAAAAGTGTAATAATGCTGGAGGATATGTTTGCAAAAGGCCAACGCTAATTTCTGGTCAAGGAATTAATTTTAATAAGACCGTAAATGGCTCCGAGGGTAAATTGGTCACCCCTAATTTTCCCGGAAATTATTATAACAACTTGGACTTTATTATTAGAATCGTGGGACCCGAAAGAACACGAATTGTAATTCAGTTTGATAAACTTGATGTAGAATCACAATTGGAGTGTTTATACGATTACATAGAGCTAAGAACGATAGGTAAAAACGGAAAGAAATTTATAGATGGGGTAAAATTGTGTGGATCGCACGAAACCGATATGCACAGATTTAATTTCGTATCGGAAAACAACGAGGCACAATTGAAATTTCATTCAGATTATTCGATAACAGGTGGAGGGTTTTCCTTGCATTGGCATTCAGTCGATATATCTGGATGTCCCGTTCGAACACTTACCGCGAAAGAGGGTACCTTAATAAGCCCGAACTATCCAAAATTTTTACTTGCAAGATTAGACTGCACATTTACAATTATTGCACCGCTTGGCAGAAGGGTGTGGTTAACCTTTGAAGATGTCAATATAGGTGGTAATTATTATGATTTTTCCGAAGACGAAACTCGTTTAGAAATAAAATTAGGAGATAGATCGCCGTTATTTCGCCCATTCCAAACTTACGACCTTTTAACTGAGGGTAGTTTTGTATCCGATCGGGAACAATTAAAAGTGCGACTCCGCACAAGAAACAGGCCTGAAGGTAGAGGTTTTAAAGCTAGCTATAAAACAATTACCAATGTGGAAGAAGAAAAAATACTAAATATTAGTAATGGAACTATGGGAAATTTATTATACATAAATTATCCTGACGAAACTCCTCATAACGTTAACTTCTTGCAACACTTTGTTGCACCTTTAGGCCACATAATCTCCTTGGAGTTGTTTCATCTAAAATTAAGTGACGCAGACTGCAATGAAGATAAAGGGACTATAGAGGTATACGATAATTATGCAGATGTTAATGGCACCTCTTGGCACTTATGCTACGACTCAGATGAAGAAGATGATGAAGATGTAATTCCTAAAGCTCCCATTGCAATTACATCATTTCTTAATACGCTTCATTTAAGACAAAGACACGGCCACATAGGAATTTCAATGAATGGTACATTAAAAGTTCATGAAGATCTAAACTATTTTAATAAGATTCTAAAATTTCGCAACGACGTAGTGGAGTCGTGCAATCCCAATCCATGCCTACACGAGGGCAGATGCGTACATAATGGAAGTCAGAAACTCTGCCAGTGCCTTAAATATTATACAGGTAACCATTACAAAAATATAAATTTAATATTCATGAATTTTATTTTAGGAATTTTCTGTGCATTAACGCATTGCGATTTGGAACCTTGTGTATTTGGAAAATGTGAGTTAACAGAGTCAAGTTTCAAATGTCATTGTAAATCTGGATATATGGGTCCAACCTGTGAACAAAGAAAGAGACCTTGTGAAGGAAACCCCTGTGAAGGAAGAGGTGCCTGTTTAGATAGGGGTGAAACATTCCTCTGCAGATGTCACGCGTGGTGGGAGGGCACAAGATGCGAACGCCGAATGCTTCATATTCCGTACAAACCACTCAGCGAAAGAATGTTACGCGAACCTTTTTGGTTAGGATTGATGACAGTTTCCGTAGTAATGGGAGTAATCGGATTGGTTTGGTGTGCCAAGAGACATTTTCCAGAGAAGATCGAAAAACTCCTCGCCGAAGAGGAGGACCGCAATCGTGGAGGGGGTGAGTATCAATTACTGGTTATAATTGTCGGGGATGTAAAAGATGTGATTGCAGTTTCCAGCCTTCGCAGTGCCTCAGTACGTGAGCAGTTAGCCGCTTCTGGAGCAGCTGCGGTTACCGTAACGCCGAGTCCAGGTCCGGGAGCTCCCCGCTCGCTGTTCGGCCGCCTGGGTATCCGCAAGCCATCCATCCTAAGCCTCACCAGTCCACACGCCAGCGGCTATTCTCCAGCTACCGCCCGAACCTTTAGTTTGGACGATTTGTTAAAACCTCCCCCAAGACGTAAGGCACATGTGCCGTACCCCATCCATTATAAGCACTTCCTGTACATATAAATGTCAATGTATCAACATACCATCAAGCTATCTATTTGTCTCTATCTATCTTTTCCTCAGAATCATAGCATGCACGTTCTTCTTATTGTGACTTATTGTGACTTAAGTGTTAATATTAAGTAAGATTAGGTACTAGATAGCCGCTGTATGCTTAAAACCGATTTAATGAAATGCTAACATTTATACGCCAATAAGCGCACGTAACACTTCAAAAATATATTTACGTGCTAATTGTAATATAACTAACTTTCCTTGCAACTGTCAACCGCTGTAAATCATGGCATTTTTGCACGTGAAGTTGATTGATTTGACAAGACTACAATCAGTAGGTGGGTAATTTAAACGAGTTATTGTTTTATATTAAACTGTTTATTTGGCGTCGTGCACGCTCTGATTCTGTGTCCTGAATGTCAACCCGCTTCCTCGTAATCCTGGTTACACTGTGTTGCGTGTGGCTGGTAGGTTGCACACTAGATTAGTTTAGATTAGATTAAGCTAAGCTAAAACAACTATGACACATACTATCTCACACTTTCGGTGTTTTGCCTTTGCGGCGTTTTCACATTTACATATTTGGTGGATCCACCATTCCTAAATGTTATAGCAAGTTTTGTAAACATTGTGTAATTTTTTAATGGTATTTGTGTACAGGTACTCCCTCGCCAAAGAAGAAGCGAAACAATTCCACTCCAACCAAAAAAAATGCAGCAGAAAAGAAACAAATACTCCAGCAATTAATAACGCCTAATAGTAAACAAGCTTCAGGAAAAATGAGCCTCGGGGAGTTGATGCAAATGACCGAAAGAAAAGGAAAGCTGGATGGTGCTGGTAAAAGTGTAGGGAATGATTGTGACAACGCTGCAGGGATTAAAGAGACTAAATTTGGGGAAATTGCACCTGCGTCTGCTGCCCTTAATGACCCCAAATTGGAAAAGAAGGTGACCTTCGCCAGACTGCTTAGTAAAGTATCCGCCGAGATGAGCAGCGGTTCTGACATGGAACTAGGTATAATGCAAACGAATAGGTTAAGTTGCGCATTAGCACGTCCATCTAGTACACCACCCTCACCGGGTACCACAGCAAGGTCACCAAACAGCACCTCCAGCAATCAAGGCAGCGACTCCCTTACAAGTTCAGATTTAGCATTGCCAGCATCTGCTCTAAGCTCTAGCATTTCAGATCTATTAACTGTGAATAGGCGAAAATTTCACGGCGGAAGACAAAAACCGTCAAGCGCCGACTCCATCCTTGCAATGTTCCGTAATTTTTCCTCAAGTTCTGCGGGCATTAATCTTCCTTCATCACTTAAAGTCTCACCTTCTACAACACCTACAGCTTCCACTCCGCAAGACGATGTTGCCGGTGATGACAATTCCTCAACTTCCTCTGTATACACTCCTGTATCGTTATCTTTGTCGGTCGCAACTCCAGAAAGTCCAGTGCCTCACTCACAAACCATTATAGAGGTTTCAGTGTTGGACACCCTCAGCGCGCACAAATCTTCATCCAGCGGCAGCAACTTTCTGCATCCGCCCACCATACTCTTAGAAATACCAAGCACAATCAACAAGTGCCTTTCACCGATTAGAGAAATGCCCACACCGCTGCCGTCACCTCTGCCGTCACCTCTTATGCGACGCAGCGCAGCTACATATACGCCCTCCAACTTAAGCGACGATAAGATATCAATAGAAATTCCAAGCTGCAGCAACATAAAAATCACCCATAATGCTATGGATCCAGAAGCAGAGGACGGTCTTGCCCTTTCAAAGGATGGTTCAAATCCTCCCAAACTAAAGGTAAATTTTAAATCGCTCAAAGATAATTATAATCAAAAATTTAAATTTTTAGAGTCGACCAGCGCCATTGGGCCAAGCCTTAAACGTGCCCACAATAAGCGTGTCGGGTGTCTATTCACCTCCATCTCCACAATTCATCATTCCTACTTTTACAATACAGACCTCATCGCCTATCCATCAAAGACCTCCAACGTTACTTCTTCCAGGTTCACCACCCCCGCGCTCATCTAATGATGCTTTTCAATTTGCAAACACAAAACAAAATCGAAAAATGCTCAAGGAATTTGACAAACCCACGTCATTGGACCTTCCTGGAGCACCTCCAATGATTACGATTACTTGCAATATGAGTGAAGCTGAATCGGATGCCGAATCAATATCCCCTAATAAAAACGCCACCGCTAACACGGGAATGATATATTTAAGTCCATTTTCAATGGTAACTAGAGGAGATCATACGGCATCTGAATCCAATTTAAGCTCTTCAGGCTATAGTTCTATGGCAAGTCCAGGACCTTCCCGTTGCGGCTCTAGTAATCCCTTATGTCCTTCTGAAATGGAAGATCCTGGTCCTCCGGGACCCGGTCTTCATCCGGTCTTAGCAAGAAGACCTTCACCTTTACTTAAGACTAAAAATGACCCAGTCAACGCTGAAGGGAATCAAGAGGAACATCACCAAAGGGGTAGATCGGATTCCGAGACTTTGTCCGACGATATTTTATTAGAATCTAACGATGAAGGGATTGGGACTGATCACTTAGATGAAAAAATTGAAGAAGGCGAGTTAAAAAGCGCCAAAGAACTTGAAGTATTTATGTGCGATAATCCAGTAGAAAAAATGGACCTTTTACAACCGCCTTCAATAGTGGTTGATGCTAATAGTTTTATAAGTCCTGTCAGTTCTCGCAGCGAGAGTCCGTTAAGTGATCGCACGTCAAGCCTTAGCCGATTTTCAACGCAATTTTATGGCCGCAATAAAGATAGTTTGCCTTTTACCGATTCTGACGGACTATACGATTTCCCCAGTTCGGATAAGGTGAACGTGACCGGAGTCCAAGCGCACAGAAAAACAGGAAGAAAAAGAGAAAAAAAATTATTGAGGCAAAGTAAAACTCCTAGTCCTACAAAATCTCAAGTTTGTTACCATCTAGAACTTCCTTACAAAGTGACATCCCCAAGAAAACCCAGCCCAAAAAGAAGATCTCGAAACCAGCAACTAGTTAGCTCATCTTCTAGCTCAGATAGTTTGCCAACCACCAGAGATGTGAAATCTTCATCTAGTCCTAGTCCTGATACAATACGTTGGGCCTCCACTCTAGATTGGCCTGACCCTAAGGTCCGCCGGTCTCCGGAAGCATCAGCTGAAGAAACTGGAGATGTACGTACAATATTTCTACTCAAAAAATCTGCTCAACATGAGTTTGCATGTTTTTTAGACGGAAGTTAAGGTCCAATAATAAACGGTGGAATTCTCTAACAATTTTGCAGGATTCTTGCAGAATTTATACGGACTCTAGGACGATTATAAGCACAACAAGTATAACCTCATTTATGAACAAACGCATTTTAAATTTTGGCTCATTTTATTAATAATAATCCTACCTCCAAATGCTTATTGCTAACATTTTTATCGCAAATTCATTTTAACAATACTCGAATTTAAAAGCCACGTTAGAAAAGCTTTAGCTGAAACAATCAAATTAATAAGCCTTGGGCTAAAAATTTTATAAGAATGAAACTGCATCGTGCCTTGATGACGTATTTTCGTAGGCATTTAGGATAGAATTGCATGACATTTTTTTAATATATAAATTTTTAATATTGGAATCGTGCGATATTGTGTATATAAAAATAACAATTTTTCGTAAATATTTTTATTAGCTCTTACACACACATATTAGTGCTAGATATCAGGGCACGAAGCAATTGCAAAAGCTTTTCAGAAATAAAAAAAAATTACATACAAAAACCATTCAATTTACTCTTTCTATTTTTGGTGTGTATTGTCTCTAAACTGTAATGCAATTGTATAGAATACATTTTTTGCATCCGCATAATTAAAAACGAAATAACAATCCTCTGAAGAAAAGATCTAGAATATAATTTATCTCTACTTTTAGGAAGCAAGCAGCGTAATGTTGCCAAAAGTGGAGCCGGAAAATCAGAAGAGCTCGAAACTAAGCAAACTAAGGGCGATCAGCCACCAAATAAGGTAAGACAATATTTTAATTACTCTAGTTACTTAAGAAAACATATTTTTCGTATGCTATCTTTCATCCTTTTTGATCACGCTGGTAATCTTCCTCAAAATTACTTTATTTCATGACTTCCATCACACTATCCTGCCAGTTGGTTTTGGGTCTTTCTTTTGTTAAAAATTGTAATCTAAAATGGTACAAGCAGCGCCATCTAAAGGTGACACTTGTAAACTACCTATTTAATGTAATAAAGTTAGTCTGTGTAAAACCGTTAAACTTGAAGCATTTCAATATCTTTATCTGTATTTTTCCATTCGACGGAGATATCTAGAGTCTAGACTCTAGACTAGACCATCAAAGACGCTTTGATTCGATTGTGTCGATGATTGATATTCCTATACCAACTCTCCCTCGCATCTTAGTGTGTCTTATTTTATACCATAACGTTACTCTTCAGCACCTTCTTCAAAATTCCATCTCCATGGATATTAGCCAATGACCTCTGTGAGCTCCATATAACAGAATTTAGTCGTTTAGTTGCTAAGTTTTATTTTTTGGTACGAAGTCTTATTATTGCCTCGCTATCGATAAACTTGGTGCCTGATATATGAGACTACACTACATCTTTATTGGCTTCAATATATTCTGGTATTGGCCTTCATCCTCTGGTAACTGTAAAGGATTCCGTTAGACTACTACCTACTTTGACGCTGCTTGTCGTACACAATGCTTTTACAGCTCTTACAAATACTCTTTTAAGTTCGCTTTCTAACAACGCGGACCATAGTTGTTGCGCAGCACACTGTCGTTCCTCGTTTGCTTTCTTTAGATGAACAAGTACCACATGTGTTTCTATATTCCTGGCCATGTGTTTTTCTAACAGATGCTTCAGAGTAAATATATTGTTGATACATGATCGTCCTGTGCAGAATTTGCGCTGTTTCTCTACGCCCTCTCCGTCTTTTTCTATTCTGTTCTTTATATTTTTTTCGTATAACCTTGAAAGAAAGTTTGGTTCGCTTAGTTCCCTAGAGTTCGATAGTTTTTTTGTGTAGGTTCGAAATATATGCATCCTACCATTCGTGAGGAAGTTCGTCGTCTTTTAAGAAGCGATTAAATACATAAGCCAGCAGTTCCAGTAGTTGTTCTATTTCATTATTCTCAAGTTTAATAGGTAATCCACCAGTACTTGGTGTTCGTCCATTCCTCATAGTTCTCAAGGTGTTTTTGATTTCATCTATAGGAATTTCGTCATTCGGTATTTGAGATATCGTTCTCTTCGTTATTATTTATGAACTCCAGTTGGTCATCCATTAGTAATTTCTAATGATGTGTGATTGGTGACTTGTTGTAATTCATCGATGGTGGAGAAGAGTGAATGTCCGCGGCGTAAAGGTGCGATAGGGGGAACTTTTTGAGTAAGAGTAATGTATGTTTAAGTAAGTTCCGACCTTGAGAAACAGTTCAACTATTTTAATTAAATTATAGTTATCTTCAATGGGTGCATTTTGTTACTTTTTGCCAAACAAAGTCAAAGGCTTTGTTTAGGTCTAAAAATAGTGTAGCAGTATTTTTATTATTGTTGATCTATTGTTTTTAAAGCCGAACTAAGATGCAGGTATAAGGTGATTGGATGAAGTGTGTATTCTATTTTTGATGATTTTTTGAAGTTCTTACCTATAACCGGGAGGAGTGTAATTTTGTGATAACTAGAATGACGTGTGGGGTTTAGGTTGGGTTTGTCAATTGTCTCTATAGTTTCTTGATTTAATTCTTTAGAAAAATGTTGGATTTTTGAAAAGTAACTGTATATATTGATTATAATTTATGAATCTCTGTATCAAATATTGTTAGGATGTTATTAGGTCATATCATGTCTTGATGTTGTATTTTTACCTTGGTTCCGAGTTTCATATTATTCTTCTTTTTATTTATATTTTTTTGTTGTTGGGTGTTCTAAAATTATTTCTTGTGAATTTTTGATGCCAATTACTTACTATTAGTTTCATATTTAGGTCAGACCTTAAGGATCTGTCAAATTGGAAACTTTTTTCGAAATGCTCAGCCATTAGGTTTGCTAAATCCTTATCAGATTACATTATTTGCTGGTTATCCTATTTTTAATTGTCACTATTGAATTTTTATGTTTTTATTTGCTTAATTTCCTAATTTTTGTTCTGCAAATTTTACCTTATTAGGTAAATTTTGCAAAGATTCATGGCGGTGATTATTTTTTTTTAGATTTCTTAGGAGATTGGAACTCAGTTTAAAGAGAAGAGAACGTGCAATTAGTCCTTCTGAAAGTTTAGATAGTGTTGATGGTGAAGATTCACCTAGAGCTACATCACCGTTGTTACAGAAGCAAGGACCTTGCATTGAAATAAAAAAAAGCAGCAGTAGTGGAAAACTGCAATCGAGTTCTGGTGTGATTGGGACCAGGAACAGAAGAGGCAGATTCAAAAGAAGTGAATACCTAATACCAGAGGATGATGTTTCGTGGAAAAGGGTTGTGATTACAGGAAGTGGGCATTCAGATTAATTATGATAATTGTACATCGATTTAGGTACACTTACTCGTTTAGGAAAAATTATATGAACAATCAAAACGACGAAGATAACTACTTTATCTATCGATTTGATTGATTCTTTGTAAAAATGTATATTGTAAAAAAATATGAAAGATATTCTAAAACATCGAACAATCATAACTGTAAAAAATGATTATACAACTGCAATATTTTATGTAAAATGCAAATGTAAATCGGTTTCATGCTTCATTATATATATTTATTAGTGTTTAATCGAATATACACATTTTAGTGTCTCTTGTTTTGATGCTCAAAACTATTGCGATTTTAATAAATGTTGCACATCGATTAAAAGGTAAAAATGTAAAAAAAACAAAGCCCATAAAAAATATTTAAAATGAATAAATGAAGGGGCCTATATTAATATAATTTGTACAGTTTGTCATCTATGTTATTATATAATTTAATAACGGAGATTGACTTGCGAAATGGTAGTCGAGAAAATAAAACAAGGCTTTGTAAATGAGACTGATTTTCTACTGTTCAAATTTTAGCTATTTCCTTGTTAAATGAAATAAATGAAACTATTGTAATGTACTATTTGCACTTTAAATGTTAAAACTTACGACTTAAGTGATTCAACATGAGGGATATAAAAATTATACGGGTATCTCACATCTATCGGTACCATGCTGTCACTGTGATAGCCATCATCGTTACTTTCTATCCTTTAAAAATCTCCTTACTACAGCAATATTATGGTGGGAACAAATAAACTGTCCTTTACTAAGGCACACACAAGTCAAAAACAAAACGGAGAGCAATTATTTCTATTCTATATACTTACTTATAAGATAGTATCGGCACATATTATTGTTAATAACTTTTAGCAAATATTAAAATGATATTATAATGATACTTTTAATTAATTATTTTTTGTTATATATTCTTAATATATAGAATACTATGTATTTTATATCATATTTGCAATTTTAATTACTATTTAAGTGAAATAAATAAATAAATGCTTGTTTTATCTAAGAAGTTTTATTATTTCCTTTATGGTATATTGTGGTAATACCTTTAACAGAACAGCTGGAATCAAAACAAAGGTCTTGAAATGAAACTTAATGGAGGCGATTCAATTTAGTTTTTCCCGCCATGATTTTGGACAGAGCTTACTGGAGCTTACACTGTAAATAGGGTATTTATTAAAAATTCCTGTCCCAAATTTTTTTCCGGGGCTCCCCCGTTTGCGGAATGGTAATTATGATGGAGGGACGTCCTCTGGCCCCTGGTATGGAGTTACCGAGGATACATAGCACTTGCCCAAACCAATTGTGTGCAACTATGTAGCTTCTATTGCCAGATTTCTTCAAGATGACTAATGGCCCATCATGACGAGGGATAGATCTGAGCTGTCTTTAGCTGAGGCACTAAAGTTTTCGATATACCAGTTGTCTGACAATCACCGGTATTCATAGCACACTGAATCCCTGCTAGCTTTAAGGTCCAAGCACGATGTTTTTCTTTTAATAGAAGTTGTACATTTAAATGGCGATTCTTTCATTCAACAGGATTAGTGTAAGAATAATAGAATGGTGTTAGGTTCAGGTGTATTCCCAGACAATAGTAAACTTGCTGTATAAATAGACTTACGAATTAAACACCGTTATCTAATATGCCCTTTCGCAGTGTACCGTTCAATAATAAACCCTTTCTACTAAAAGTCGCGCATATTCTTCTGGAGCAGTTTTTAAAGACTACAGTTCCACAATGAAGATAAACTTTTCGTCATTATTAGAATTAACCAATGGTTCGAACAGATCGAAATAGTCCTACTGGTTTCAAGATAGAAAGCTTTTTACCTTTAGCACTCAGCACACTTTTTTAGATGATTTGTTACATTCTTTCGCATCCTTAACAAGAAATTTTTGAAAAACCATATAACCAGCCCAAATTCTTATTTTTTGGGGTCTCTGACCTTAAATTATTTCCTCAAACTTCTTATCTTGTAGTTGCGACTCTAGGGTTTCATTTTGTTTTTGCCAGGTAAATCGATAATGGCCAAAGAGGAGTAATACTTTACCATACTTTATTGCAGCTCCAAAATTTTTTTTGTATATTATTATTATATATTAATAGTTCTAAAAGCGTACCTACCAAAATAATATTTTTTTATTTATTTTACAATTGATTTGGTAAACGCTAAAAATATATAGTTATATCATGCCTTTTTTCACCCACAGCTTGTAGAAATATTTAAAAAAATCAACAATATCTTTAACCAAAAACGATTTACCTTATTTGGTATATGTATTCTAAAAGTTTGTTTGAATAACAGCATTTTATTTTCACAAAAATTCCAGAAATTAAAATTAATTGCTAAAATTACCGTCTTTATCGCTACTTGTCCACTCCTGGACTCACCCATATGCTTTCCTGTCTTTTGCTTTTTGCTGCTATTATAACCTGCTTGCTTCCTAATGTTAACGAGGCATCTTGTTTGTGGTTCCCCTACACTTCTCTTGTTTTTCTAGAGTGCCAGTTTGTTATCTTTGATATCCACTGTGTCCACCTATGTGTGTCCTGTCGGTCCACGTATCTAACCCATTGACTTCTGCAGTTCTTCTCATTACCTCCGTTTCTTTTGTTTTTCTACGGATTTCCATACCTTTTGTGTAATTCTCAATTTATTTACACTCTTTTTTGTCAACGTCTTCAATCCAAAGGTCGCCACTTAAAATCATTTCTTATAATATTAATCTATTTTATAAAATTAAGTAAAAACAAAAGAATCTTGATGTAACTCAAAATTTCGGGTTCAACATGTTAGGCTAGATTTATTTATTTAGAAAAGTCACATTTTTTCCAATAATTTATTAGTGTCGAACATTCAACAATAATATAAATATATTGTTTATGCCTCTAATATATACATCTGTAACTTAAAAAATATCAATGTACAATAAACAAAAAATATATTTGGTAAAATAAGGAACAATTAAAATAGTTTTTGATTTATCCATTGCACATTAGATCATTAACAACTACTCTATCACATATTAAATAAAAATATCTTGTGAATGAGGTCACTTTAGTAAAGTAAAGACATGTAACAAGAATGTACCTATTACATCCACAAATTTACAAATCAAATTTAAAATTATATATTTTGAAGATGTTGCAAATTACATAAGTTTTATTATTAAACAGGCGATTAAATAATCCCCCTATAATTGGACGATTTTGTTCTAATTTATTTAGAATTAATGTTAAAAACCAAGGACATTTATCGTCCATCTTGAGAT
>JARJDX010112642.1:0-10224 GCA_030264735.1 Gymnusa sp. GC000175 | reverse complement strand
TCAAAAACTATCAACTTTATAGAAAAAAAAAACATGTAATCGTACCCATGTTTAAGATCAATTTTTTTTAAATTTTACTTTACTCATAAATAACTAAATACATCTACGTAAGGGGTAGTAGAGTTAATTATCTGTTTAATTTTGAAAGAATTTTAAAAGAATATATATATATATATATATATATATATATATATATATATTTGTAACGAATTAGTCTAACTTTTTAAGAATTCATTTTCCTTTGCTAAGAAATATCGTATATCTAAAGATATAATTCCACTTATATACTTGTCATTAGGATCAGTTGATGGTTGCTGCATGTCCAAAATTCGCAAATGAAAATCCTATAGTATCCACACCTCATTTTTTATATATTCTTGAAATAGGTCTTCCAGACTTACTTACAAACAAACTTCACCTCAATTATGTGAACTAAACTTTATAATATAGAAGTAGTTAAAGATAAAAATTTAGAACCTTGAAAAATTAATTTACCCAGAAATTAATAAATTATTACGTCATATATAATTAACTGAATCCTGATAACAAATAATTACATGGTAATCTTATCTAATTCAAGCCTTAATAAAATTATTATCTATTAAACAATTTGAACTTTGCTTTGCAGGTGTTAACGCTATTAAAATTCGTTTTTCAAAAACATGACGACAAACGAAGAACAAAAACATCCGTTGATAGGTGTTATAGATGCGGGAACAAGAACAATTAAGTTTTGTGTATTTCAAGCTACACATACTAAAGAATTATATGAGCATGCTGTAGATATAAATTCAATTGTTCCTGAAGAAGGATGGCATGAACAAGATCCTATGGAAATATTAAATGCTATCAAAATATGCATAAAAGAAGTTACAAAAGGTTGGCAATAAATTTAAAAAAAAATAAATTTTGAATAATAATTATTTTACCAAATTATTTTTAGTTTGCAACGTAGCTGATATAGTTACTATTGGCATTACAAATCAACGAGAAACAACCGTAGTTTGGGATAAACTTACTGGAATACCTCTACATAATGCCATAGGTAAAAATATATTTTATATAAGCGCTTAGCGCAGCCGCCCGCAGTGGAATAAGGGGCCAAACAAAATTTAAAATAATTTTTAAAGTCTAAAAAAGTTTCAGTTGAAATTTTTTATTTACCCTAGGGAGCGGGGGAGGTGGTTAACTTTGAAACCACAAATAGAAAACCCCATTTTTTTTATTGCAAATTCTGATTTTGCGGATACTTTTAGTTGAAATATTTTTTTGTAATAATTGTAGGTGGCAAGAAAAATTATAGCAAAACTTGTTTTTCCTGCGAACATAGCATCATCTACGATGATTACAAAAATGTATTTCTGGTAAAATTTATGTAATCTTTTTCGCCAATCCGAATTTGCAACAAAAAGTGGATGTTTTAGTCTTGAAATTTAAAGTTTCCTGAGGTGTGCCGAGAGACAACTTTTAGGTATCAACCCCCATTTTTTATTGCAGATTTGGATTGTGGAGAAAAAAATACATAAATTTTACTAAAACATTTTTATATAATCATAATCATTGTTGTTGACGCTGTAATCGCAGGAAATACAAATCTTTTGATAATTCTTTCTCGTGCCCACAGCGCCACCTACAACTATTACAAAAAAAATTCAAATCCGTAAAATCTGAATTTGAAATAAAAATGGAACTTTCCGTTTAAGATTTCAAAGTTGCCCCCATTCCCGCCCCTAGGGTTTTGTGCGTATTATTATTTAACGCTACGCTACTGAACTCAGTCATTCTATAACGCATGATGTGTGTAGAAATAACGATATCAAAGTCGGACCTTACACGTTCAATCTGGCATCAGTTCAATCCATGATCTTGGTCATGAATGGATTGATCTCAGATTGATGGATTGACGGAGGGTATTACACTTTCAATCAAAACTGACAATATTCCATCAGTATTTATGTTGAAACCGTTCATATAGCACGAAAATGGATTATTATCATCATCATAATTTTCAAAAGGGCATTGTTGGAATAATAATAATCGTCATCCCATCAATCCATCGATCGTGTAAGGTCCGACTAAGATTACAGAAAAAAATGTCATTACCTGCCATATGATATAATTGGTTACGTATTTGTATTAGATGGATAAGGCAGTCTGCCATTATTTGCTTTGGATCTTTGTTGTCTCACTTAGTCTTCTATGTTTCCATAGCTTGTGATATTGATGCCTATGTATGTGAACTTCATTATTATATTATTTGTTTGCCCACCTCAGCGAGTCTCCTTGTGTAATGCTGTTGTTCAGGATAGGTTCAGTTACATACATATTTATTTAATTCACATAATTTACAGGCATACATGTACAAATTACAGATTCGTAGATACACATAAATTACAATGAATCGCTTCTTATGGATCACATAGTGGTAAGAGGGACTTTACGAAAACCCTCCAATTTGTCCTGTTTTTGGCCAGCCTAGTCACTTCCGGCCACGATTTGCCAGCCTGACGATGCTCCTTCTCGACGGTTCTCCTCCAGGTTGAGCGTGGACGACCTCGGCTACGCGTTCCTTGTGGAGTCCAGGTGAGGGCCATCCTCGCCACGTCCGTCACCGGTTTGCGCAGGGTGTGCCCTATCCAGCTCCACTTTCTCCGTCGGATCTCTGCTGCTATTGGCTGCTGTACTGCTCGTTGTAGCAGGCTGTTGGTGATCCATTCCGGCCAGAAGATTTTGAGGATTCGCCTCAAGCATTTGTTCACAAACACCTGGAGCTTGCGGTCCATGCTGTTCGTCGTTTTCCAGGTTTCACACCCGTACAGCAAGACTGACTTCGCGTTGGAATTGAATATCCGAAGTTTCAGAGCAGTAGAGAGCTGGTTGCCGAGCGAGTAGTAGGCGTTCCGCGCCTTGTCTATGCGAGCCAGGGCGTCGGTTTCCGCTCTCCCGTCCTTGCACAACATACTGCCAAGGTGGCAGAATTTTTCGACGTCCTCGATTGGCTCGCCGTTCAGTAGCAGGGGGGCCTCACATCTGGAGCCGAAGGTTCAGTTAAGATGTTATTAATTCGGGCCTGCATTTTGCGGTATTCATATGTTGCGTTCTATGGTAGGTGGACTATGTCTTAAAGCCTAATGCCTTTTTTAGATCCATAAAGCATAAGTAGGCCAATTTATTATATTCTATTGATTTCTCCACAAGATCTTTCCGTTCCAAATCCCTGTTGCTCATATTCTAACGACGTCATCGAGTTAATTTTGTTTGTAATAATTTTTGTGGTAAGCTTAAGCATTGCGTCTAATAGATTTACACCCCTTCAATTGTTTGGTTGGAAACCTTTCTTATACATAAGGATTAGAGTACAGGATTTCCATCAATTCGGGATTTGACATTCTCTTAGGATTTTTGCAGGAGGCTTATTATTTCTTCTGTCGGGCGTTGGCCGCCGTATTTTAATACCTAGTTCGTTTTGCCGTAGTCCTGGCTATGCGTTTTTATATTACAGTGCTTTTCAATTGACGTTCTCCTTTTGTCAATTATATTTTCTTATTTTTCAAATGATTTTCCCATTTGAAATATAATGTGATAGATCTCATTTGAGAAATAGGGAAATATAATTGACAAAAGGGGAACGTCAATTGAAAAGCACTGTATTTTGGGTTTTTAGTGACTCTTCTACGCTGGCTTCTATACAGTATTGTCACGAATTTATGGTATGTCAATTAATCTGCTGTGCTAGTTACCTTAGAATAGATTCTTTAAGTATTCTTGCCATTTATTTATCGATATCTGATTGGTTTCACGTTTTGATATTTCTTTTCGTGATCGTCTTATTATTCTCCTCATTTGCTTTTGAACGCCATAAAAATCGCCCTCCAGTTTCTTTGAGAAGTTTTCCCACTGTTCGGCTTTTAACTGTCTCAACAATATGATAATTTTTAATATTTTAATATTAAATATTGATGACGGAAAATAATCGGAAAGTGTTTTAACTTTGACTAATCGACTCTGTTTTATTCCCTTGGCTTAACTATTAAAAAGAGCTTTATAGTTTAAGATGCATTTTAATAAAATAGAAAATATTCATTTTAAGCCGAGGTAAGCGGAATTGCTGTACGTCAAGACTTTTTATAGATCTTTAGACAATCTATAAAGTCAACCTTCAAAAATTTTGCATAGAACCCTAAAACTTGTTTCGTTTTCTTGGTTTTTAATACTGTAGAGCAAATAAAAATTGGCCGACAAATTCTTGGCTTTTTTGTTTCATAATTACGTGAAGAATACACTTTTCCTTGACACCTTGACTCACCATATATAAACTGGATTACCATTTATTTACCTTAAATTATTTTTTCTTGGTACTATATTTTATAGATGAATGACCTGCTAACAAAATATTTGAAAATGCAGATTTAAAAATCATTTAATTATGACGGTTGGGCGTTGGAAGTAGATAATATATGAAAACTTATATCATTAATAATGCCTCATGCGCATTTTTCGAATAGTGCGCTAAAAAAAGCACGGAAAAACGTTTTTGTGCAATAATTTTATTAGCTACAAATATATAAATCTTTTATTTAGTATGGAATGATATAAGAACATCAACAACTGTAGACCAAATCTTGGGTAAACTTCAAGAAAACAATAAGAATCATTTCAAGCAGATATGCGGACTTCCAGTATCTCCATATTTCAGTGCTTTTAAATTAAAATGGTTATTTGATAATGTAAAAGCTGTTAGAAGAGCAGTTAGAAAAGGAAATTGTTTGTTTGGCACCATTGATACATGGATTATTTGGGTAAGTAATTTTCTACTGTTAATTAAATTAAGCTAACAATTTAAAATGTTAACTACTATTCTAAAAATCTGTATGCAGTAGCAAGGATCCGAAACGACAGCAATATAAAAGTGAGCGACCTAAGAAAGTTGACTAGTGGTATAGTGGGTGGTATTCAAAGCGCGCAGTTAAAATTGTAAACAGAAACATTGGGTCATTTTATGGGATTTCATAAATGTCTATTGGGTTATTAATTTTTTGTTTTTAAAATTGGAGCGATTAATCTTGTTTTAATGAAATTTAATTTTTTACACTTTGAAAAATAAGAAAAAGAGAATCGAACTAAAATTGTATAAGTGTTAATTAGCATTCTCCATATTAACAAAATTGAACTAGTTCTCGTAATTGATATTTTACAACAATGTAAAAAAATTGGCTATTTATGAAAATATAGGGTGCCCCAAAAAAATTTGACTTTTATCTCAAATAATGTTTGGATTTAAAGAAATTGCTAAAACCCATTGATTTTAGTTTTAAGAGGGACAAAACTTGATCACGATTTCACTTCTATTCCTTCTTCCCTCTAGCGCGCAGAACCACGCATCTAAAAATCCTTAAAAGCAAGGGGGTCGATTCGTCTATCGGCCAATCCTGGTCTTAGAAAAGCGACGGAATTGTATCTAGTTTTTAGAAAAAATTACTAGGGTTATATAAAATTTAACCCCTTTGGGTTATTTCCCAAAGAAAGATTTTTTTACGCCTCAACCTTCTTTTTTACGCTTTAACCTCTCAAAAAAATGTACCACCCGGAAGCGCTAAAGAACATTTTCCCAAAGTTTCGTTTTGTCCCTTATCTTTGTTTAGGTAAAAATGTAATTTTACTGGACTAGATATGTTATACCAAAAATTTTAACTTTCCATATTTGGAATCTGCTTTTCCAATTATTTATGTATTCAATTTTTTAGAACTTAACTGGTGGTGTAGATGGAGGGATTCACATAACTGATGTGACAAATGCGTCACGAACATTTTTAATGAATATAGAAAGTCTGCATTGGGATCCTTTATTATTGCATACGTTTAATGTAAATTCTCAGGTACTACCTGAAATTAGAAGCAGCTCAGAAATTTATGGAAAAGTTAAAGGCACAGAATTAGATCAAATTCCTATATCTGGGGTAATAAATTAATCTACAATAAAAAAATTACCAATTTGTAAATTTGTTGTTAAATTAATAAATAGTTCATTCTATTTTACGATCTCTTAGATATTGGGTAATCAACAATCTGCATTAGTTGGACAAAATTGTTTTAGACGGGGACAAGCAAAAAATACTTATAGAAGTGGTTGTTTTCTCTTATACAATACAGGAAATACTGTAAGTTTGATTTTTTTTTAGAAAATTAAAGTAACCTACCTATATTAAAAATTTAGAGGGTGCAATCAACTCATGGGTTAGTTACCACAGTAGCTTACAAGTTTGGTAATCAACCACCCACATATGCATTAGAAGGAAGTGTTGTAGTAGCAGGGGAAGCGTTAAATTGGCTACGAGATAATATGGGCCTTATAAAAAATGTTCAAAAAGACACTGAATCATTAGCTCAAGAAGTATTTAGCACGGGTGACGTTTATTTTGTTCCTGCTTTCAAAGGGTTATATGCACCATATTGGAGAAAAGATGCTAGAGGGTGTGTAAGTTTTTATTTTCTTTTCATAAATCCATTTTTTGTTTTATTGTATTTTGAAAAATATTTACAATCCTCTAGAATTATTTGTGGATTAACTGCTTATACTACCAAACAACATATTATTCGAGCAGCCTTAGAAGCAGTTTGTTTCCAAACGAGAGATATTTTAGAGGCTATGAATAAAGATTGTGGAATACCATTGTCAAAACTTTATGTAGATGGCAAATTGACAACCAATAACTTATTAATGCAACTTCAGGTGAAATAAAAGTGCACAAGTATAAATAATTTTTAAAAAAATTTTTATAGGCTGATATAAGTGGAATACCAGTATTCCGGTCGCAATCCCAAGATATTACTGCCTTGGGTGTTGCCATGGCAGCTGGACAAGCAAAAGGTATAGAAGTGTGGGACTTACGTGCAGAAGATAGAGAAATTGTTCCTAGTGACACATTTTTACCAACCACCACAGAAGATGGTTAATAAATTTAAATACTTTTGTTTTTATATTAAAATTATAATTTTAGAACGAAATGGGAGGTACACTAAATGGAAAATGGCTGTTCATAGATCACTAGGTTGGGCCACTATTAAAAAGTCTCCTGCAATGACAGGTACATATACCTACCTTATTTAAATTTACCAAAAATGCAAGTCAAAGTTTTATCACATAGTAAGATAGTGAAGTTTTATATATTTTCACAATAGAAAGGGATCTGCATTAGAATCACCTAAAACAATTGTGATATTAACCCATAAAAACTCGTCTGTACTCGAAGGTCTCTGCGTTCTTTCTTCGTTGTAACACTCATTTTGACATTTTAAAATTACGATTTTTTCTTTCAGTACCTTCTACAAAAGTCGCATTGTTTAAGAACGTGTGAGCTCCGAATGTCACATTTATTTCAGTTTTTAAAGCATTGTTTTTTCGAAATATTGCAAAACTAATTCCCGTGAGATATCTCGAAAGGGCCATAAATAATGACGCATCGGGACGTCTTCAAAAATTTAGCGTCGCAACATTTTTAAAACAGCGCCACCTGGCATGGGTTCGACCGGTTCAACCAGAAACCAAAATGCTTAAAATTTTAGTTTTAAAATTTACGTGTCGAACAAAATTATTTATATGAAGAATAAATTGCGAAAAAATTGTGCAGACAATATTTTTAAATTTCGCCGCTGAACTCCCGCTATTAATTTATTAATATTATAAATGTTATCGCGAGTTTTGGCACACCTAGAACTAGAACAGGGCTTGTATGTAATTTTTAAAACTTTTCCACAATTTTACGAGCCAAAATTATACAAAAATGCCGCTAAATCTGCAAGAGGCCTTAATTTTCCACTTAAAAAATTACATCCAATAAAAAGGCACTTTTCCGTCGCTTTTCACATTTTACCTCGACCGAAGTTTTCCAAAAGATATAATTTTTTGAAATCCAAACGATGTGCCAATTAATTTGATTTCTTTTCGTGTTCTTTGTTTTTATTCGTGACTCCTTATTCGTGACTCCTTATTCGTCTGCTAAAAATCATAAAGTCTAGACAGGGTTCCCCAAAGTGGAGGTCGCGGCCTATACGCAAGGGAGACGCGTTAAAAAAGTTAAACTGTTGAAATATGCACATACTTCAATTATAATTATTAAACTTCGTTAAAATATTAAAATGGTAAAATGATAAATATTTATTTTAATATTTTTCATATATATGTAAATTTTTTTAACCAACCTCAATTTAGGGGTTTATCGACTTGAGTTGCACGGCAGTCGCGACATCAAAAAGTTTGGGAACCACTGGTCTAGACAATTTGTACGCTTAAGTTACGGTCGAAAAATTCTATTTCAGGACTTTATCTCATTTCCGCGCCTGTCGTTCACATAAGACCATGATCCTGACGACGTAATTTTTTTTCAGGTTAAGTACAACCATTATTTATCTCTCTCAGGTTAGGTTAGGTGCTAAGTCATTCGGATTTATATAATTTGCAGCAAATATTTTCGAAGCAGGTTAGATCAATCCTCTCTCAAGTTAGGTTGCCACGATATGACGCGATATCTGGCGTGGACTGCAAATACATACTCATATATTTTGTTTTATAAAATTATTTGCAAAATTCAGAATTGGGAAGTGAAACATTTTAAACTTTAATACAGAAAGAGAAAATATATTTCTCTGTAGCTGGAAGGCGGCAACCGAATAAAAAATCGTTTTCTGTTTTGAATATGTTGGCGGATTTATGGAACTTGCTTAATCCATCGCTATGAAACTCAGGCTTTATAAATAAAATACACAATAAGTTGGAGCATTTTGTATAAAAGTTATACCGCCCTGGACAAATGCTCATTCAGTAGCGCCGGCCCTGCGCCCGGCACAAAATCCCATGATTTCTTGAAAAAATTATCTCATTGGTTTTTTTTTATTGCATTGTTTTCTCTTTTAAATATTAATATGATACCATAAGCGAAATCGTTTATGTGTCTTACGTTTTTGTTATTTTGACCTTGTTTAAAACTACTTTAAATACTGAATCTATATTACATGTTTTTCTTAACTTTTTTTTTTAGATGAAAGGTACCGGCTTTTGTCGAGTGTTCCAGCTGGATTATATCTTATTGGAAGTTTTGGAATGCTTGTGTTGGCAGCCCATTATAAGAGTATAAATAATTTATAACCTTTAAGAATGACCTTTTTAATCATGCCATAGTTTTTTGTACACACACTACCAACAAAAATGATCATATACTACATATTACTTCTTTATTATAAAGTATGTTGTGCAAATACACTGCTGAACTACAAGTAAGAAAATAGATTTTAGGCAGCTTTTTTTTTGGCATTTTAAAACTTATTAATTTAAATAATGCAATAATTAAGATCAAAATTTAACGTGAGAGAAAGTAAAAAAATTATACATTTTTTAAAATCATGTTTACCAACTCGTTTTTGAGCAAGAAGCAGGTCTTACATCACAGATGGGGCAGTTGCTTTAGGTGCACTTTTGTAACACTAGGGTACAAACAGAAATTAAATCTAGTTTTTACCATGCCATTTAGGCGTTTTACCGCTCGTGTAAATGAATAAAATTCATGGACATCAATGTCAATAAATTTTCAGTTCTGTGTGCTGACTCAGACTGTTCCAATTCCAATTCTAGATGTCTCTATTGTCCAAAATATTTTCTGTTTTTATATCTTCACCTCTTTAAAGGCCAATCGTGCTTGTTTTTGAGGTTCCATTGCATTATTCTGATTTTCCTTTTCATGGATCTTATCTGGCAACATATCTTCTCTAACTTAATATTTGCAAAACAAAGTATTAGGGTTTCCATTCCAGTTTGTCTTGTTTGCCTTTCATGGGCTTTTATTTGTCTTCTAATCTCATAATTTGAAAGGTGCTTTGAGTAGACCCTCTTTACTAATGTAATGTTTAACGTAAAGTGTTGTTCCAAATACATCACTTTGCTACTCTATTTGATAAAGGTTTAGAGTTCCAGTTTTACATGGTTTATATTGGTGGTGAGATTTTTTTTCTTCCGAGGACCATATGAAGAACTATTTAATCTGGCGAATGTGACAAAAATTTTAATTTTTTTAAAAGTGAACATAATTTTATACAAAGTACAATTAGTCACATAATTATACAGGGTCCGCCATAAGTATTGCACCAAGCGATGTAGAACTAATACGCATGCGATTTAAGAAATGATTTTTTAAGGTTGCATATATTACCTACTAATGCATATTTTGACGATAT
>JARJDX010112566.1:0-10317 GCA_030264735.1 Gymnusa sp. GC000175 | reverse complement strand
GCTCTTTTCTATGAGTTGCCACCAACCGAATATCGAACAATACACTGCTTTAATTCTTCGTCTTTTGTAAGTGATAAGTTATATTTTCCAATTAATCTAATACCCAACGTCGTTCAAAACATGCATTTGATAGCAACGCTTATAAAGTTCTATATAAACGGGATAATTTTTACAACATTCGGGTAGTATTTTTAGAAACAATTTTGCCTTGATATCTTTCAAGGAGAACATCGAAAAACCAAATTTTCAGCTAGATATTTTTACACGCCTGGGAAAATCGGATTTTTGTGGATGTTTCACATATTTTTCGACGATTTCGGTGGATTGTTAAAAAAAGCAAAAACTACCAAGTGCTCAGAAAGAAATCAATGATATCTGAGTTTTGTAAGCTTTTTTACCGACTAGTTCGACTAGTGTAAATTTTAAGTGTACCTAAGAGCTAAATGTCATTATATGGCAATCTAGATCCAAGTGAAGCTTTATTCCAGAATTTTATATAAACCACTAATGTCAGGTAGAAATTTATCATCAAAGTTTAAAAAAAAGGTACCACTAAAGACGATTGTTATTGTTTAGCTGTTTTTTATTTGTTTTTCTTCTCTATTAGAGCGATTAATGAAAAAGTGTGATTTCTGAGAGATCATTTCTAATTGCCATCTATACGCCTCCCTCAACAAATAATGTCTGTATGGTTAACTCCATCCTAGGCTTTGACGCAAATATATTTTAAGACTCGTTTGGTTGCAACAGAAGCAGATGATGTTGACGCTGCAGGTTGATACTTGTCTTCATTTTTCTGAAGAGATTTAAAGTTTTTTTTTCAAAAAGTCACTTGCTCTCCATTTGTTTATATTTCTCTTTCGCATTACGATATTTTTCCTCCCATTATCTCTGCCTATTTTTATTCATGTTTTTATTAAGTCAAAACCACTCATACTACATGAAAATGCATATCCTCTTTGCTTCCAGACAAAAACTGGCATTCCTTTTTATATTTAGAGCGTTTTGAAGACGATAAATAAAATTCTACAGTCTACAGTTTTTTTTTATAGAAAGTTACTCTTTTTTTTGCATTTCTCTTTCAAATTTTTATATTTTCCTCTCTTTACCTCTTCCTACTTTCTTTTATGTCAACTCCATGCATATTATTTAAAAATACTGTGGGATTATTTTAGAGAAAATTAAAAAAACTGTAACGCTTGTTAAGAAAAACAGAGTAGTCAAAATATAATTCCATAAAGCAAAAGCATTTACTTTTGTGAATATTATTACTTATATTTAATTACTGCATCACCAAGGTCATTATAATTCCCAGAATACATCTTCTCGTTATTTCCGAAGGATCACTTCAGAATATATCTTCACGCACTCAGTCAATTTTTCCATGACGAACCTGGTGCTATTTAGGAGCCAAATGCTGCTCGTTCATTCACATATTCTTCCAAACCTCTGCGACCCATCTTCAGAGTAATAATGGTGAATCATCAAGAGTACATCGATGCCACGAGGCAATATTGCTGTAGACCAGTGGTTTACTAAGTGGGAGGCGCAGACTAGTGCAAAGGGAGGCGCAAATAATTTAACTAAAACATAACATATATTGTTCAAAAACATTAAATAAACTTTTATAACATACGCTTTCTGATAACACAGTTCACAGAAGAATCAATGATATATATGAAGATCTTTGTGATCAGTTAGTTACTCAAGTAAGTACTTTGATATTTTCATTAAAATTAGATGAAGCAACTGATGTAACTAAAGATGCACATTTAATGATCAATAATTGCAGAAAATAATACACCACATCCAATAAAGTTTTAAATGTAATTGACAGTTTTTTGATGAGCCGAAAAAGGAAAGTATATCGTGTAAACATTTTTCTTAATTCTATCAAAATCCGACGTGTATATGTGTGTGGATAACCATTTTCTTGTGTCCTTTTTACAGCCTAAACAAATAACATGAACATTTATTTTTAAGGTTCTCTTTACAGGATCTGGATCTGTATGGTTTTTTGGTAACATCAGTAAACCAGAAGTGGAAGTTTACCCTTATATTTTTTTAGTTTTTTTTATAAATTATAAATAAAGTTGCTGAATATCGCGATTTTACATTTAAAATTTTATGTTTTTTTTTCGCGTTCGGGTTGAGTGGAGAATACCCCAAATATATTAAATTAATAATATTTATTAACCAAAATAAATTTTCGATTTTAAATCAAAATAATAATTTTTGTTATTCTATTAAAAGCTACGTATTTACTTTTAGCAGTGCTACGAAATCATCAATGACACCTTTGTATTCTGGGAATGTATCCTTCATTCTTGTGCTGTTATTTAAAAGTTTGATGATATAATATAATGCAAGTTTCCTTCATTGATCGAGTTGGCTTTTATTGCATGGCAAATTGTTTCTCGTCTTAGTTAAAGGAGCTTTGCATTTCCATGCAGAAACTTGTCACATCATAAGAAAATTTTTGAACTGTCCTGAATGAGATAATATTTCTCAGAAGTAAAACGCAGGCTAGTGCAGTTATACAGTGTGTCTACCTGAGTTGGCTACATATGGATATGGAAAACTTTTTTATTATGTATTAATTTTAAGAAGAAAATTTATTTTTGGGAAAAATACTTCTACTTGAAATTTTTTTTTGTAACCATCTTGCGATATAGTTTTCCTGCAATTACAGCGTCACCAACGATGACTACAAAAGAATTTTTAGGTAAAAGTCATTTATTTTTTACCACACAATCCGAACCTGCAATAAAATGTGGGAATCCCCAGTTGTTACAAAGATACAAATTTAAATTTTTAAGCGGGTTAACTGTTTATTGTAGATTCCGATTGCGCGGAAATAAATGACTTTTACCAGAACCAATATTTTGTAATGATCGTTGGTGGTGCTGTAATTGCAGGAAAAATATATCGTATGAATTACTTTTTCTGCGTATACAGCACGACCCATCATGATTACAATAAAGTTTATAAAGTAAAAGTTACGTATTTTTTTCTGTATAATTTAAATCTATAATAAATAATGGGGGTTTCGTATTTTATATTTCAAAATTTTTGAGATATATTTTAGACCTCGTAGAATTGAGAAGGAATACAATATAATCCATGCAGAAATTAGAAGAAAAATAAAACAGGCAAATCCAAACTATTACGCTATACGGTAAAGGAAGTCGCCGGACGGAAAAGTTGTGCCAAACATAAATATTGAAGATCGAAACGGAAAGAAATCGATTGATGTAGAGAAATAGTTACAAAGATAAAATGAAAATAGATTTTAACTTGTTCCGAACGTACAGGCAGGTCCACAAATAACAAAAGAGGAAGTCAATACAAATGGCAAACAACGTGCTGAAATTGTTTCGTAAAAAAGGAAATTTTTAAAGAAGCACTTGAGAAATGCATGATTTGAGTGGTCATAAATGAAAAACCTACAGTCATAGCTAATAATTGAATATAAATAAAACAGTCATGATCATAAGGAAGCAGCACGTACCTCAATATAATGGCATTTTTATAAATTACAATTAGAAAAAGTTGACAGAATTAAATATTTGGAAAGTAAAATTAATGACAAATGGAATCCATAAAAATTAAATGTAGAATTAAGCGAGCACGGATATCGTTTGTAACGATGAAGAAGATTTTCAACCCCGAATCGACAATGAATCTAAGAGTAAGGTTCGAAGCTGCGTCTTATCCTGTTGTACGGCATGGAAGCATGGACCCTCACTGATGCAATGCTTAAACATGTAGAAGCTTTTGAAATATAGGGAAACCGCCGACCACTCAAAATCAGCTGGGTAGATAAATTAAGAAATGAAGAGGTGTTTGCCAGAATTAACACCTAAAGGTAATCGTTACCATCAAAAGACGTAAGCTGAGATAGACTAGTCACATCATGCGACACCCAGAAAAAATTCTGTATCTGATTATGGACGACAAAAAAATAAAGAGCAGGAGAGGCCCCGCGGGACATCAAAGCTATGGCAGTAGTACGGAAAATCCTCAGTAGACCTAGCAGCAGTTAAGAAGAAAATAATTATTTATTGACATTAGTGTGGCATGTCCAAATACCCGATAAACTTTAGGAGAGGTCTCAAAATGTTGTAAAATTTCTGGCTCACCAAGTTCTTAAACCGTCAGAGATTGGACCCCTGAACCTAATCTTTGACGACTCTGGATCCTTGAGTATCCAAGCGGATATCAATCGTGTACTTGATGAGTTATGGTATATTATTACAAATAAATATTCCATTTTCAGAAAAGTACTCAAGTACTTTTAAATTAAATATTCATTTTATGTATCCATAATTTTACATAATCATTCATTTATCGTTTTTTAATAAACGATGTCCCTCAATGAATTTTTTATTGCAGCTGTTCATATTTTGAAATTGAACGAAAGCGGATATTTACTAAAAAATTTGTTGATACTTGATTTATTTTCAATTTAACCTTGATGATAATCTTTAACCCAAAACACGTTCTTCACTTGATCTTACTTGTGGTTATTTTTGTGCGCAGTTATAGAAAATTCATCAATATAATTAGTTAGTTTAAAAATGTGTCTGTTTTATCAATTGGTGTTTTTTGCCGCTTTAATTATATGTAATATCGAAGTAAGTTAACTAAAAGTTTTATAATATAATAATTAATTTTCAAAATTTAAGGCAAGAGCATTAACACATGAGCAACGAGATCAGATCGGTGAAGAATGCAGAGCTAAGATTCAAATAGATCGAAAAATTATTGAAGAAGCAATGAGGACTGTGAATCCTCCGAACATACCAAAATATAAGGATTATCTATTTTGCAGTTATGTAAAACAAGGATATCAAAATGAACTTGGTATAATAAATTATGATGAAATAAAAAATTTTTTGAGTGAGTTTTATGCCAAAAAGAATCTTGATTACATTGTTGACAATTGTAAAGGGTTAACTGGAGAAAATCCTGGAGACACCGCATATAAAACCCTTATTTGTCTTTTAAATAAAATGAAGGCACTAGAAGAAAGTGAGATACAAACAAATGATTTGGAAACAAATGAAATAGATGTAGACAATTAAACTACTATTTGCATTTTCACATTATAAAATAATATTTATTTATATTAAAACTTTATTTGATTTTTGTCTTTAAATAGGCTTTTTATTATAAAATAACGCTAATATATTAATTGCGTTTATTTTTTTTTATGAAATATCCTAAAATAAGAATGAGAGATGTTTAATTTAGGTCTTAATAATTACACTTATTGAATGTTCAATTTTCTAATACAAGGCTCGTGAAACGCAAGGTTCTGCCGCTCACTTTTGGAGACAAGCAAGCCGCACAGGGAACCATGGTAAGTCGTAACCCATTTACCTAAGTTCAAGCAGCTTACGGTTCGAGTAATCGGTCACCTGTTAGCTGGGGAAAGACATTCTTCAGGGGACTATTGAATCGCCTTGGTACATGTGCAGCGAATATGGAGCTTTTTCGGGGTGATAGACGCGTAGAGGAGAATCAACCAGCCCAAGTAAAGAAATTCCGCCTTTCAGTTTGGATGAAGATCGTGACCTATGGCATTCTTCGATTGTTTACCGGTTTCCATTTCCATGTCTCTCTACCTAACTAGACTGTGTTCGTCAATCTATACCCTTGGGATATTTTTCACCTGGTACGACCTGAACTTTGTGGCGACCAGACAGTTTAGCCAACCTGCCAGCCACTACATTGGTTCTAACAACTGCGTGCCCCGACACCCGGTGGAGATAAAGATTACACCATTCTATCAGACGATTCAGTGCCAACGTAGATAGGTGAGCCACGTGCGAGTTCACACTTACGCCGAAAAGGTATACAGAGCGGATTCGATGTTCGAGCAAAATATGACTCCACCTCTTCTGCTTCCATCTGTCACATCACTCAGGATTTTCTGATCGCATTCCAGAATGCCCATAATCCCTGCTTGAAAGACGGTGATATGTCCTTCATGTACTCTGGTTACCATTTTTAGTTTCGCCAGTAAATTATATGTCGTCGATAAGCAGCATCAGTTCATTGCCCTGCTTCTGTCATTCAGCATTAGTATTCAGTAGTTCTTCGGATAGACCAAGTAACGCAAAGCCTGGATTGAGTCGCCTCGCGGTTTTGGCAAATCTGCTTGGAGTCTAGTGTGAGTCAGACAGATCGAAGATAGGTGTGGTAGGCATACCGCTAGAAATAGCCCATAGAGCCGAGCCCAGAGAAAAGGGGAAGCCCTTTCTTTCTGACTTCGTCGCATATGATGCCCGTGTTGGTATGGTCATAACTTCATAAACTATTTTTATACAATAAAGTCTAGATCAACCATAAAATTTATATCATAAATAAATTTTGCATAAATTTTATATAAAAACCCTTGCTTAATACTTACCATTTCCAGATTGTGTTTTAATAAATAAATCTATTCAATAGAGTGACAAAATATTTTATTAACGTTATCAAAATTATAAAACTCGTATAAATATACATTTTAGTAAAAATATTTATGAATCCAAAATTTTAAAAAAGTATTCCAATTCTAGATCAGTATCTTCAGGTAAATCAGTACAATGCACAGCATTTTTATATTTATCAACTCCAAAGAGGCCTCTTAAAGTTTTGGGTCTAATTTGGCGAGCAATATCAGAATCATGAGGACCACAAAACTTTCTAAACTCTTGATGAACGTTCATATTTTCATCTTTACCAGAAATTTCCATTGCAACACAAGGACCATCCATAAAACTGTTTAATAACGCATTGAAATCGGCTACAACGCCTTTATACACTTCTAGAAATTCGTCGGCGTTAGTCCTTGTTAAATAAAACATTTGAAGCGCTGTAATTTGAAAGTTTGATGAAGTGATGGCATCTATAATTTTCCCCAAGTTTCCTTTATCAATTGCATGTGGTTTAACAACGCAACATGTGCTATTAATATTCTTTGTAGTTGTTGAGGGTGCTTTCTTGTCTATTCCTTGCGGGAAGAAAAAACAGGCACTTTTCTGAGCTTCTTCGTAGGTGTTGGAGCCATGTAATGCATTTGCAGCAAGATCTGCACCATATATTGCTCGAAAACTGTTGGGTGCTGTTTTTCGTGCTTCGTTTGGATCAGCAGGTCCCAAAAGACATTTCCAACGTTCTATACTATTTTCGCCAACAATTTCCAAAGCGCACGATAGACCAGAATTCATATGTTCAATTATAAAGGGAAGAAAGGAATCTCCTTTTTTACTTTCGTAAAAATCCAAACATTCCTTTCTTGTTAAATGAACTATTCTCATACGTACTATAATAAAATTATTTTTGTAGATTTCATCAATGATTTTCCCCATTTTATTTATCCCAGATGGTTTAATTAATGCAAACGAATGTTCCTTCCACTTTCCAATGAAAGATTGTGTTTTACAATCTGCATATTCGACTATGTTAATTTGTCTACCATATATCGTTACAGAATTTCCCACAAACATATCCTTCATACGTAAATCTTCGTACGCCGCACGGCGCAAATAAATGCGTTTAGTATCAACATCAAAAAGTTCTACGGTATTATCGCATGGAAAGAAAGTTAAAATAAAATGCTTTTTTTGTTGCGCCACTTGATCGAACCAATCTGCTTGGAAAGACAGTTTAAAGTTGTAATCGTATTCTTGAGAAACCATTTTGTTAAATCTGCAAATAAAATGCAATGCATTAGTTTAATTTTTGAGTGATAAATTGTTGCGTATAAATGTCATTTTAAACACTGTTTGTACATTGTTGACATTGTATCGCTCCGTTGCCTAGAGAAAACTCCAAGCAAGATTGTTACGAGTGCTTTTACATTAATTTTATTTATTTCTTAGGGGGTGCGTTGCAAGTCTGTGTTTCAGTGGTAAGAGGGAAAGGTAAATTAGTCAAAGGGTCGTATTGTAATAATTTAAAGGATTTTTATTACGAAAATAACTTCATACATTTTTATATAACCAATGGTTTTCATAAAACTGTAATTATTTTATCAGATGCATTCCTACTAATATTATTATAGTTTGTATACAGGGTGCCCATCCATCGATCTTGTGCGCGATCTTAAAAATAGATTAAATTTTTACTTTTGAAAAAATAAATAAATATAAACTAATGAAACTAGATATTTTTAGCACTAGTGAAAAGCACTTCTATTTGAGAAATCTAAATATGACATTAAGCATATTTTCCATCAGCTGTCAGCTTCTTATGGATTTTGCAATTTTTAAAAACTATTACATAACCATTGCTACTTTGCTACTTTTAAAACCATGGATTGAAAGTTTTACCCAATGTGCTTTGTCACATTTAATTTTTTATGTACAGTCAGCATTAATGCGTTATGGTATGGCGATTTCCGTTTCTATAAATTTTCTATGAAAATTCAATTTTTAATAATGGAACGTGTGATATGCTACAAATTATTGAGAACTAACAAAATCTGATACGCTATCTGGTGGTGAAAACTGAGCTGCACGAAAGAGTACCGGCCACTCACTGTGTTTATTGTACAATTTGTTGTATTGTGTTTATATTAGTAAATAATTAAAAATATAACAAAACAAAACCCTGTTCAACACCAAATGGATCTCTTTAATATTATTATTCTTGAAAGTTTTGGGTAGTATCCTATGCTCGCCAAGTTGACATGTTGACTAGTACTCTTTCAAGATCAGCTGTTTGAGCGAAAGTGCTGCCACCATCGGTAGTGTTAGTTCTCAATACTTCAAACTTCGGTAGTAAACACCAAGTTTCGGTGGTCCGCATATTGTCTATTTTCAATGGGAAGGGCGGAAGAGACTCTAGTCTAGACTCTCTAGATCAGGTGTTCTCAAACTTTTTAAATGTTGTACCACTTAAAAATAACAAAATACAAAATGTACCATCTATGTCTAAGTAATGAAGAAAATGGAAATATCATCACAAGGGATACAATATTTATTTCAAAGGTTCTATTAATTAATTAAATTTAAGGAATTGATATTTAATTTTAACGTTTTTGATCAAATTTTAACATTTTAGTTAAAATCACTACAAATTCAAACTATTTCATCAAAAAGTAGATGATTTTGGTTAAAATTACAAAAATTTTAGTCAAACTTAAACTATTTTTCTTAAAATTTTGGGTAAAATTTGTGCAATTGATATCATATTTTGTTGTTTTCGCTTAAAATTATGATCATTTTTATCAAAACTTTGTTGATTTTGGTTACAAAAGTATGATTTTAGTACTAATTTGAACGTTTGTATTTAAATTTTTAATGATTTTGGTCAAATTTAAACGATTTTCATCAACTTTTTGATGATTTTGGTTAAAATCGCACCAGATTTATTTTTTATCTAAATTAAGATAATTTTGGTTAAAATTAGATAATTTCAGTCAAATTTTAACGTTTTTTTTTTAATAAAATATGGTTGATTTTGGGTATAATTATGTACAACTGAGCCATTGATATCACATTTTGTTCTTGCATAAAATTATGATAATTTTCATTGAAACTTTAATTTAGGTTAAATGGGGATGGTTTTATTTTTAATTTGAACAATTTTCATTTAAATTTGATGATTTTGGTCAAATTTGAACGAATGAAAAATCATCAAAGTACAATTGACAAAAATAGTTCAAATTTGACAAGAATTATCAAAATTTAAATGAAAATGATTCAAATTAAAACTAAAATCAAGAAAGTATTTACAAAAATGTACTGGGATACGTGGTTGAAGGACTATTTATATTTTTTAAGTAAATAAATATTTTATGTACCACCAAGAGTAGACTAATGTACCACTAGTGGTACATGTACCACAGTTTGAGAAACCTGCTTTAGAGCGGGGTATTACTATTACTATCATTTACAAAGTAAAAGAAAGTATGTACTGTAATAGTAAGGTGACCAGACGTCCCGGTTTGGCCGGGACAGTCCTGGTTTGGGATCAGTTGTATCGGTGTGCCGAGAGGTACCCTATTTTGTCCCGGTTTAGAATTTTGGGTCCCGGTTTAGAGTTTTCTGTCCCGGTTTAGAATTTTCAAGAAATAAACTTCATATTTTCACATAAAATGTAATATTTTTACAATTATGTCTATCTATATATTCAATTTTTGGCAAATTAAAATATACCATTTACTGTACATTTTGTGCTCGAAAAAATTTTATGACGCGCCGTTTCGCGTCGCGAATTTTTCAAAGTTGAAGAAAGAAACGTTGATATCTCGAAAACGGTAATCCTAAGCGAAAAAAATTTAAATAACTTTTTAAACATCGTCTAAATACCCATAAAAAA
>JARJDX010112561.1:0-11008 GCA_030264735.1 Gymnusa sp. GC000175 | reverse complement strand
TTTCACCTAAAAGTAATATTCGGAAACAAAATGAGTAATATTCTGCAATAAAATCCTAAAACTTGGGATATACTGCACATTGTGAATAAAATTTGAAGAGAAATTAAATAAATACATAAATTTATTAGGAATACATATCTACACTCTATTGTAAATGAAAAATAATGAAAAAAACGGCTAAACTAGCTGACGTTCGGAGTAAATTTTGATTGCTGTATTATAGATGTTTTGCGGGCTGGAACTGTTTCGGGTGTTGGAATGGCATCTCCGGTAGCGTAAGGGCTTACAGGTCCAGAAACCTTTAAGGGTTGTTTATTTATACCCCCAATTTTTTGTTTGGCCATTTGATAATCACCGGAATCAAAAAATTTTTGCTAAAATTAAAATAAAATAAATTTTTAAATTCCCAAGACTCAGACTGAGAAAGGAAATTTACCAGACTAAAACTGGCAAAGGGAAGTTGAGATTGAGGAGGGCCCCTAAATAAAGCCCATGATCCTTCTTAACTCAATGACAAACAATTCCCGATTTTCATCACTTATTTGACAGACTATTATCTAGCTAATTATAATAAAAATAAACTTACACCTTTAGCCAACCTTTTTTGTAAAAAGGCAGAATGTCCACTGATGGAACGATTAGCCGCAACACCACTGGGATATTTAGCTTTTAATTTTTCTTCCTCTAATTTTTCAACATCGTGAGAAGACATCTATAATAAATACAACAATAACAATACACTTTAAATCAAACAAAAATTACCTCTGGTATTTGATCACTTTCCTGTTCACTCATTTTTTATCTGAAATTTAAAAATGTTTTAAGGTTATAAATTTTAACTGTAATCAATTTGAGTTTATTATTCATAAACAATATCTGCTTTGTCACATGTGAAGAATGCACATTTCAAAATAGAATCTGTGTGTCAAGTTTGAAAAGCATGCTATGGTTGTATGAAAAAAAAACAAATGAAATATTTACATAAACAAATGACGCATGTATACAATTACTTACATTTTTGTTTTAAATTGTATTTTTCCTGAATAATGAAAATCTTTAGAGATTTTCTAAGGCAAATAAAGGCTATTCACAACAGAAACCACACAAATTTGACAGGACGGTAAGAATGAGTGCTGCAGATAACTGGACAAAAACATGAAGATAAAATAGGCAGCAAGCACTGCGTTTCAAATGAAACGCACTACATGAATATATAATAAAGAAGGAATGATTGTTATACATTGTGATTAAAAAGAGACAGAGACAAGAATGTATTTTACGTAGATTGAACTCAAACCAATATAGACTTTAAACGTTGTAGATTTAACGAATACTTCCATCTTTTTCTTGCACCGGACTGGAACAGCCGTTAAATTTAAATTTCAAGACAAGTTTCAACTTGTTTAAAGTGAAAAATTCATTGACAAGCAATTTTTTTCAATTTCTAAATAAAAGTTTCGTAAATTGAATTTAAATTAAACGTTACAAATGCTGAAACTAAAACTACTTTTATATTTTTAATTTATGTTAATTGCATGTTTGCCAACTGCGTCACTGTTGTTTAAAAACAATTTCATATTTTAAGAATTCAAATGTTTTCTGTCAACATATAACAAAAATTTAAAATATAAACAATTTAGTACATATGTACTTTTTATTACTTTGTTTTTTTTTTAATTGATGTTGGGTAGTGTTTTATTTAAACATCGGTTTTAATACTGGACGTTTGAAAAAAAATTTATTAAAATAAAACAAAACCATTTGTATGTTGAGTAATATTGAAATCATCATTTCTTTTGCGAAGCATTAAAATAATTTTCTTTTGCTACAAAATGAGAAAATTAAGGGAGATACGGACATTTAAATTTGCCTCGGTCTTCGCTTCAATAAAACAAAAAAAAAATTCTTACTTTTGGACATTTTAGGAGATGAAAAATGGTGAAAATTAAAAATCGCTTAAAATAACGTTTTCACTGCAAGATGAGGGTGCAGATTAGGAAAATAAAGTGCATTTTCCGATTTGAGAAAATTTTAATTTTTCGATTTTCAAAAGTGCAATTTAAAGAAAATTTTTTCGTCACTTTCTTCGCGATATCTCGAAAAGTATCAAAGATATCGAAAATCCGCACATTAAAGCTGACACATTGTACTACAAAATCGTTTAGGTTGAGAAATAAAGGAGATATGAGGCTTGAAAAAATAAAAATTTTGCTTTTTGAAAAGGTCAAAAATGTTGAGTGTTTAAAAATCAACTCTAAACACATATTTACATCCTGATTTAGGGTCGCTTATTCCGAAAAAAAGATGGGTACTTGCCGGATTTTGGAAAATTTTTCATTTTGTTCAAAATATTGAATAAATTTACAGTTTTTTTGAAATATCTCAAAAACTTTTTACCATATTTAAAATTCGTTTGCGTAGCAATAAAATAGATTTTTTTTGGCTACAAAATGAGCTCCTCCTGTTTTAGAATATCTCGAAAACTTCAACACATTTAATCTAAAATAAAATTTCAAGTTCTTGTCTTTGTCCAGACAAGATGTTGGCGTTCCATTATGAAATTTACATAAATTTAGACATTCTATTTACTGAAGGTTATTGTTTTAATTAACTAAATAATTGATCATAATTTTTCCATTGTTTTTTCAAAACGGTTTCGCATTTAGTGCGAAAATATTTTAGACAAACAATTTACGAGGCAGAAGGATCTTGCCTCGCTAGGTAGCTAGTTAGGGTTTAAATTCTAACAGCAATTAAATAGAATTTAACTATTGTTTTTATCGTTTGATAAAATTCGCCCTGTATATTCCATAGCATTTTTACAATTTACATATGAATATAATACGTAACTTTGTTATAATTATACCATGTCTATTTTAAAAAAATCAATAACAGTGTAGGTAATAATTATTAAATATTTATTAAAATAATTCGTCAATTTGCAGTCGTGACGTCTAAGTTCATATTTGTTGATCGACCCATGTATTGACTTAAATTTTGTATTAACAAATAAAATATAGCAAGTTTAATGTACTGGATATATTTTAAATTCGTATCAATTATGTTTTATTCGTTGTATTCTTTCTAATGTAAATAATATGAACAAATAAAAGAATTTACGCACGCCTATGAAATACATCCCAATGACGTAGCAGGTTTACCAACTATCATTTATTTATTTCTCTCAAAAAACAATGTAATTCATAACAATAAAATTAATTTCGTTTTTTGCTTAAAAAATAAACTTTAATAAAATACAATTTAAATGCTATAAAAAAAGTTTATGAGCTACGTATTTTGTTAAATATTGTTTTATTTGATATACATATGTGTCCCATAATTTTTTGATAACTATACATACTGCAAGGAGTATGTAAGTTGCAAATATTAGTTATTAATTAAATTTTATATGTAACTACACAAAAATATTTAATTTTGATAAATGCGGGGGGGGGGGATGTTATTACGTAATTATAAAATTTTAAAAATAATGACTTAGTTACAAAATTGTATTAAATAGCAAATGATTTTATTTAAAAAGTTACATACAGTACAGTGTTGAGCACAATTCTCAGTCGAGGAATGGAAAAAAAACTTAAACTGCTTTTACTTAATATACGCAGTGTCCCATATTCTCATTATTACTTAAATTAAAAAATATGTTAAAATATAAGCAAGAACAACGATTTTAAGACCTAATTTTTACAAAATAAAATTATTTTCGTGCCCCTTGTACAAGCCATAGCCGTGTAGACCATAGCCATTTATTTGGCATAGGCAAAAAAACGGCCCTGTCTACTCTTGATAAAGATTTTAAACATTTTCTTTCTTATTGGACTGATGCAACCGAAAAAAAACTTAAACTGCTTTTATTTAATATACGCAGTGTCCCATATTCTTAATATCAATCTTCAGTTTATTTTCTTATAACTATACATTCAACAAGAAATCTAAGGTAAAAAGATTATTAACTATTATTCTTATCAATCCTAATTACATTTTTGCAGTTATATCTGCAAATTCTTTTCGTTAACATGTGTGGTGTCGTATCATCGAAAGTAAGTCACCATTCTATATTTCTAAATGTAGCTTTTATGCCAAATTTCAATTATTTTCAAAGAAAAACTAATATTGTGCAGGGCCGGAACAGACCCTATAGCCCCAAGATGAAAGTGAGTTTTAATATGTGTTTAATTTACAGGTGGATTGTAAAAAATGTAGGAAAAAGCAATTGATTTCGTAATTTTTATATTTAATTTTCCCGGTGCTGATGCATACAAAAATAATTTTGTTTATTGATTTTAGATGCAGAAATTTAGATCCTTATTTAAAACGTTTTTGTATATTTTTTTTAATATGAGAACTTACACTAGCGTAAATCTACATTAAGATTTTGCCCTGGATATCTTCAGGTAAAAGAGCTTTGACAGAAATTTCGAATTACATTCTTATTTTTAAATTGAACAGTAATAACTTTTTCTAGTCCCGTCTAAACCATTTTTTGACTTCTTTATTCTTCCATGTAGGCGCAGGCGTAGTTTTATGAACATAAAATTGGAAATGTTGAACACATTTTCAATTTAAAGAATTCAACAATCAACAATCGAGAACTTTTCTTATGATGACGAAAAATTTAATTGTAAAATCTGGAATAAAAAGCAACTCCATGAACTAGTTTTTATTGTGACTATAATCACATTAAAACAATGACATGCAATAGCATGCGGCGCCATAATCTAAAATGCGTTGTTCATACAGCTTAATCACATCAGTTTTAAATTTAAAAAAAAATGAATAAGGTAATTAAGGATAAGATAATTTTAATCTTATCGCAGCATTGGTCATTGTGGTCTCTATTTTTTAATTTCATCAGACACGCATTTTCTTTTGAAAACAATTGTGTGACACACACCAGTATTTTATTCTTGTTTTAATCATTAAAGCAATGTGACGTGGAGAGAGATAATAAGCATACCTACATTCTAGGCATATGAACATGGAACAATAATCTTTGGTTTCAATCACATTATTCTGACTTAGAATTCAGCCACGTCAACCAACAAGTCAACAATAAAATTTCCTGTCGTAGCTTAACTGGATCCAAAGATCCATTGCTCCGTGTTTATCTATGAGTTGTGTTATTACGAAGTACTCGATAATATTTTTTTTCATTAATATATAAACAAGACATAAAGTCTACTCTCAGGGACGGCTTGTGAATTGTAAGAGTCCTAGGCCATGAGATTTTAGCGCCCTCCCCCTTTCGAGAAGGAGTCAACTTAAATTAAAAAATATGTTGAAATATAACTAAAAACAAGATCAACCATTTTAAGACCTAATTTTTACAAAAAAAAATTATTTCCGTGCCCCTTGTACAAGCCATAGCCTTGTAGACCATAGCCATGTTGGCATAGGCAGAAAAACGGCCCTGTCTAGTCTTGATAAAGATTATATACATTTTCTTTCTTATTGGACTGATGTGGAAAGAAGAGAGATATCATGAACACGTATATTTTTTATAAACATTTTCATATCGCCTTTAATTGTCTTTAAAATGCCTTTATTATTGGACTGGTAGGCTGGAGATAGATAGATACATGATCGTGTATACTTTTAAAGGCGCCTGTGGTGAACTACATATTTTAATGGTGTTATTAGATAGCAGTCGACAATTTTTTCTTGATTAAATTTATAAGAAAGACATAAAGTCTACCCTTGATAAAGAGATTCTAAACATTTTCACATTGCCTTTGATTGTCACCTCTAAAATTATCATTGTATTTTTTGTTGGGCTAATGTTGAGTGGAAAAATATACATGAATCGTTTTAAATTTGTAATACGTAGTCGGCAATTCTTTTCTAAGTAAATTTATAAACAAGATATACATTGATGAAAAGAAAAACATTTTCATGTTAATTCGTACTGTCGATAACCCCAATTTAAAGATACTTTAAATAATTAAAGTACTATAATCTAAATCTTGAGGAAGTGCATATGCGCCCTCTGCAATTCTATAAACATTGAACTTAATTTTAGGACCACCGCTTCCGCATGGGCAAATTGGGCCTTTGCCCAAGGCAGCAATTTGCGCAGAATTTTCAGGGGCGGCAAAATTTCATAATTTTTTTACAAATTTTTCAGGCAGTATCTTTTTTATTTTATTTTTATTTATTGTATGGTGCGCTTTGAAATTGATTAGCCAAGTTTCTTATGTGCTCACAAATTTCGAAGCGGATGTCCCGGACTTTTTTTTTTCAAATTATATGGGAATATTTATTAACTGCCTATGCCTGATTTAAAAAAAAATTGTAAAAGTTTTTAAATTTTTGAATACAAAATTTCTTCTCATTTCGTTATTACTACGAATAATTTTATGAAACAAAAAATTTAGGTATAATATATAAACTAGCTTCCCGCTTAAGCTCCAATTTTTGTTAGTATTGAGAAATAAAATTGATAGATTTGTAACTAGTATTTCTTTTAAATTTAGTTTTTAAAAAAATTTGTTAAAGATTTGCAATCCGCAAAACTGAATCTAAATAATTACAGAAAAACTATTCTAGTATTCTAATTATAATATTTTTAACAAAATTAAATAAAATCAAGATTCAAAGAAGTGACATTTTCTGTGGTGGGGATAGATCACCTATCATAGGTGGCGTTATATACGGCACAGCATCTAGCGCCATCCTTGATCAGTTTACTTCCGGCATTAAGTAACTTAGTTGTAACTTGTAAGGTGTGATCAAGAGTTTTGCGTTGCGTATACTACTCCTTTGGATTCTATCTTTTTTTTTTCGTTTTCAACAATTGCGAAAGCGAAATGGCTCTGGTCAAGATGTTTCTAAATATTGCGACTTGGATTTTCTTTAATCGGTATAACAGCAGTATTTTTAATCATGTGTGGATAATCTTCAAACGAATCATTTAAGCATAACCAAATTTGATTTTACTTTAAATAAAGTAATGTGTTTTTTTGTGAACTTCCAACTAGATAAAATAATTAAAACAATATTTAACAATTGTTAATGTTGAAGTTAAAAAAATCATTACTTTATTTAATTATTTAGTGAAATTAAACCTTGATATAATTGAGATAATTTATTGTCTAATTCAGGTCTGCGCGCGTAAAATTATTACCTACTGCAGAATGCAAGAGGCCTACTTCCCTCCACAATAGTATTAGGTAAAAAAATAAACAAATAACAGTTTAAGGGAAAAATATTCTGCATCTAAATCAATAAACAAACTTATGCTTTGTAATGGCAAACATTTTTTTTTAGAAAAAAATGGTATACTCGACGACCTCTGCATTTGATGACATGCAATTATTTAAGGTAAATATTATGCTTTGAAAATACTTTTGTATTTGGAGTATATGACGACACTAGGATTTAAGGTGTATTTAGAAGTTTTAAAGGGTTGACTTATGCGGCGGTATACACGGTTCTTCGAAAATAGCGCAGCCATTGAAATTAAAATGCAAAAAGTAGGTGTGATCATATTATGATTTTGATTTACCTATTTGTTATTTAAGACAAAACATTTCGTCAATCATCAGTTGATCAGAATGACAAGTAAGTCTCACCAATAATCCTAATGAATCAACCTACACTAATATTCAAGATAAATATATTTATTTTTTGTCGCAATCGATAGATCAATTGCTTTTATACAAAATTTTAAAATATATACGAGGTAGCAAATTAAAATTATGTAATAGCAAATTAACATATACCGATTGCGACAAAAAAAGAAGTTTGAATTTTGAATATTAGTGTAGGTTGAGTTTAGGAGGGTTATGATCAGCTGATGATAAGCGAAATATGGTTACGTATCTGTCAAAAACCACGCCTTTATTTTTTGTAATTAATTTTTATATCTTGAAAATCTTTCAAAATTAAAAAAGTTTGTCTTAGTTAAAAAATCTTGGTGTGGATGGAAAATAAGATTATCATGAGTGAGTTCATAGAGAAACTAAAAAGTGACTAATATTTATGAGTCACCCTATACGTGAGAGCATTGTAAAAACTTTATTCAAAATTAAAAATCAATAAACAAATATAATTCAAACAAATTTTGCTCAAATAAAAGTTTAAAGTGTGAAATAAAAGAGCGCGCATTGCATGTTTGCAATTTTCTCAACTTATTACAAAGTAGTAGGAGGTAATTAAATTTTATTGGCATATAAAAATTATTTTTTTTGTTGTATTTTGAATAATGTTGGCAAAAGTGTGTCAAAATTCAGCTGTCCGAATGTCGCTTGTGTCAGTATGGCTGTCAGTTGAGCGTCTCATAGGCGTGCGTCTCCAATTTTTAATTATTTATTTCTCAAAAACAATAAGTGCCCCAAAATTTTTAATGATGTATTCGAGTTGTGTGGTTAAAAATTTCTTATATATGTAGTATTTGACGATTTCGGCGTGGGGCAGCCCATCGGGACATTTAATTTCAAACAAAAATATTGCAGCAATATCAATAAGATATACTTTATATTAATTAACGCAAGATTTGTTCCAGGACCCCCTGCCCTGGGTATTCAAACTACAACATACCACAAGAACAATTGCTACAGTAAGTACAAAATACATTTTATTTAGAAATATAAACAATAATAAAAAGTCCTATTAAGCATGCATTCCAGTGTAAATAAACTTCTTATAGGAATCCACTCAAAATATATCCCAACATCATTTTTTTTTAAATAAAAACTTAATATTCAATGAAATGTTTTATCACTTTTATTTCATAAATATACATATTTTTTGTTAAATATACTTATAGTGTTTTTTAAATCTTAAGGAGACTCAAGATGGCTCAACCACCAATTCCTAATCAAAAACGAAACAGAGGATCAGCTTCTGGAGATCCTTCAGGTTCAGGGGGAACACCATCAAGTTCCAATAATCAACTATCACAATTACCAAACCCAGGAACTTTAACAGATGAATTAGCAGCACTGTTTGAGTGTCCTGTTTGTTTTGAAATTGTATTGCCTCCGATTATGCAATGCCAGGTTGGGCATTTGGTTTGTGCAAGTTGCCGCCCCAAATTGTCTTGCTGCCCCACCTGTCGTGGAACTTTAGGTATACTTAGATAATGTTACTTGTATTCTAACCATTTTTCATCATGGAATTTGGCAGGTGATATTAGAAACTTGGCCATGGAAAAAGTGGCTAATAATTTGATGTTCCCTTGTAAACATAAACCAAACGGTTGTCGTATGTCTTTGGGGCTAAACGAAAAGGCTGAACATGAAGAAATTTGTGAATTTCGTCCTTACAGTTGTCCCTGCCCTGGTGGTTCTTGTTCTTGGCAGGTCTGTGTTAACTTAACAAATTTTTTAGGCAAACGCTGATGTTATAATATTTGTTAGGGGCAATTGGAAAAAGTAATGGTACATTTAAAGCACGCACATCAAAATATTACCACTTTAAATGGGGAAGATATAGTGTTTTTAGCAACAGAAATTAATTTACCAGGAGCTGTAGATTGGGTGATGATGCAGAGCTGCTTCGGACATCATTTTATGCTTATTTTAGAAAAACAAGAGAAATGTGATGGACATACTCAATTTTTTGCAATTGTACAATTGATTGGGTCAAGAAAACAAGCTGAACAATTCGCTTACAGGTACAAATTACAGATTATTTTTACACTGATTTATATATTTTTATGTAAATTCTTACTTTTGAGCTTAATTTTCCTATATTTATTTGTTGTTGCCAACGTTTTGCCCATCTTTGCAAGGAGCATTATCAAGTAAATATGATTGAAAAGCTTCTGTGAGATCCTATTTATGCTAAAAAAAATGAAGAAAAATTTATAAATTATTTACCAAAAATACATAATTTTTTAAAATTTCTATATTTATACACTTTTAAAGGGAACACAAAAAATCAACAAATTTTTTGAAAAACAAAAGTTACTTGAAAACTAGATAAAATTGGTATAAGTTAGTATAATAAAGTCCTATTAAAATTTAATCCAAAATAGAAGTAATGTATAGGGTGTTCCATATAAAATAACTAAGTTGCATAGCACTCAGGCTTAACTGTACACCTTGTGTATTTAAGGTTAACAAAGTACACTGTGAAAAGATCTTACATACAAATCGGTAGAAAAACAAAATACACATATAATATAAAATAAAAGGAACAATTTAATAATACTAAAATAAAGGATCCCCTTCACCCCTTTGTGGGTGGAACTGAAATTTTATATGCAAACCCCCATTTTTTATTGCTGATTGAGATTTTTTGAAAAAAAATAAATAACTTTTACTTGAAACACCTTTTTCTAATCATTGTAGGTGACGCTGTGATCCCAGGAAAAACAAATGTTTTTTTTGCGATTACAGCGCCACCTACGATGGTTACAAATAAGTGTTTTCAGTGACACAATCCAAATCTGTAATAAAACATGAGGTTACATTCTTGAAAATTTAAAGTTGCCCCTTTCCTCACCCCAAGGTGGGACAAACTTTATATTTTGAAGCACTTTTTATTGCAGATTCAGATTTTTCGTAAAAAAATATATGACATTTACACGAAACACATTTTTGTTATCAGCGTAAGTAGCGCTATAATCACAAGAAACACAATTTTTGGAGGTAATTTTATCCTGCGGGTTCAGTGCCACCTACAAAGTATATAAATAAAAGTTATGGATTTCATTCATGGGCGTCGCCAGGGTAGGGCAAGAAGGGGCACTTGCCCCCGCCTGCAAATCATGATATAGCACATAAACTACTAAAGATCTAAAAATTTTATACTAATTTATAATCTTGCCACAACCTTTGCATAAAAGTCTGTCCGACGTCCGTGTTCTTGCCCCCCCCCCCCCTCCCTGCATAAAACTCTGCCGACGCCTATGATTTCATTCCTTAGAATCTGCAATAAACAATTAGCGTTCCCATTTACAATTGCAAAGTTGACCCTTACTTCCACCCGCAAAGGGGGAAGGGGAGGCTTAATTTTAGCAAATACATATTTTTTTGTTTTTCAA
>JARJDX010112528.1:0-11107 GCA_030264735.1 Gymnusa sp. GC000175 | reverse complement strand
TTATAAAATTTCTTAAATGTTTGTACCACAAAAAATATATTTTTGTTAAAAATTATTTAATTTTATTAAAATACGCGACTTAAACCCAGAAGTAGAAAAATTTACATCGACTCAAGTCGCCAAATCTTAAATTCTATCTTTACTTTTGTTTTATGCAAATCAAAAATTGCAAACAAGTATCATGGGACCTATTTAATAAAAACTCATTTAAAAATCATTGAAACAGAAACGAACAAATCAATCTTAACTAGGATTTATTTAACAATTTCCTACCATTTCCCATTTAACAATACTTACTCGAATGGTTTAATCGAAAACAATTACCTGTACAATTTGCAAACGTTAATTTCAACTTAGCTTTTATTCAGGTCCAACATTTAATTTACTTTCCGCATCAATCACAATTAATAATTTATTCGACGCATATGTGCGAGCTATTAAAAAAACGTATATCCGTTCGTCCGAGGGACATTTTTTGATTTGTCGCTTGTGTTTATCTATCACGATCGCAAGTGCTTTCATTTTAAACGTGACAATATGGGGGTGAGCTTTCAAGTGGCTCTCGCACAATGGGGCGATTTATCGAATACCATCTGGATCATTGGTAACAAAGCAAATCTGATTGTATATTATTAATGCGTCTACAATATTTATTAATGTTTTTTTTATGGGTATAATAATTTCTATAAATTGCGAAAAAAATTTATTTATAAAATTTGGTGTAAAATTGACAAGGGTCAAAATAGCGTATTTGACGCTGTAATCGCAGAAAAAAAATATCGCAAGATTTGTGTTTCCTGTCAATTCAGCGCCACCTACGATGATAACAAAAATGTGTTTCCATGTTCTTTTTTCTACGATCGAATCTGTAACAAAAATTTGAGGTTTCTCTTTTGAAATATATAGTTTCCCCTCCTTTGGGTGAGGGAGGCGCAATTTTAAAATTTCAAGATGCAATTCCCTGACTAGACAACTTATTGTTTGTTAAGATCGATATTCTGTAATTTAATTAAGTAGGTTTTACGACTACTGACAAATCAGTTAGATTACCTATGCAGATAAAGTTCATGAAAGAAACGGTAGGTGTGTTTGCAAAATTTAATTTCACAAAATATGTTTTGTCCGAAATCTTTCAAATCAAGGGTTTACTGTATTTTTATTTTTCCCTATTTTACCAAATTTTAATTTTTGAGACTAAAAAGCCAAATTACTTGGTCGTAAAATGTTGCATTCGATAAATAACCCAATTTTAAAATAAATTTACGAATCTAAAATTGCTTCAATATTTAGTGTCTAAAAATGTATATAAAAATGCTGTGTTGGTTTCGACTGTTTTCTTCAAAATTTTAATGAGTTTTATGGATGCTGTCCTAAGCAGCTTTCGGATATAAGTAGATTAAAAATGTTTGTTATGGACCACTTCTACTCTAGAGCATGCACAAAGTATGTATATCTATTCTGCGCTTGTTGGATGCTTCATATAACTGATTACAATAGATACTCCTCACATTTCTAAGCAAGGTCAAGACCGGGGATGGAAAAATTCTGGTTAGTCTAATACAGGCGCGTGCCATGATTTTATGAGAAGGTAAAAATGAAATTAAATGAAAAAATTTAGTGCAATATTTTCCACTTTTTGATTTTTTTTTTTTCTATTTAGGCATCACTATCTGTTTTTTATTGGATCTTGCGCGGCTATTCCCTCATTACAATTTTTCCGGGATCTCAAGTGTGATCTACGTTTTCTTGCTGGTTTGTCTCTTGCTATTTTTACTGATCGATTTTCTATCATACTACTAATATGAGCGTTCATTTCTTCGAGCCTTTTTCTAGTCTAGCCAACGATGTTTGTCTCACCGCATGATATTCCAATTATCTCATTAAGTATTCTCTTAGTTAGCGTGTTCCTATATTACGTAATACCCTTATCTCATATGTGTTTAGTATTTTTTCAGTGTGAGCTGTATTTGGTGGAGTTTCCGCTGGGTATTTTATAATTGGTCTCACAGCTGCCTTGTAAATCCAAATTTTCATTTCTCTCTGCATGTGCTTGTTAGTCCATACTGTTCTTTAGGTATCCAGCTATTCAGTTTGCCTTTTTTGCTTGTATCTTTAGCTTAGATCTTCGTGGCACGCGATGGTATTGCATAGGTATTTAAACTTGCTCATCTGTTTCATCATCTTTCCCTTTAGTTCAAATTTAAATCTTATTATTGTGCGTTCACCATAATTTTGTTTTTGCAGTTGTGTTAAATGTGTTAAGCAATCTTTGGAGGTCATCCTCGTTGTCAGCCTCCAGCAGTTAGTCATACGCAAAGCATAGGATTTTGAGTTGCTTCTTTCCGATTTGGTATACTTTTTCTTCCTAACCTTTTGTATAACCTTATCCAAAAAGATGTTAACAGTGGGTTTAGTGAGTCGTCTTGTCTAATAACCTTTGCAGCTGCAACAGTAGTAATAGTAATCTAGTTGTTTATTATTACCTTTGTTTGCTGTTTTTGTATAAATATTCGATGGTTTTGATCAGGTTTAATTCTATATTTCTTTTATGAAGGGTGTTTAGAATGTCAATGAATCAACTCTTCTGAGATTTTAAAGTTGTTTCTAATCTTTTCGGCTTGACTTCAATAGTCTTATTACTCAGTAGTTGTTTGGGTTTTCATTGTTTTCTTTTTTGGGTAGTATTATTAGATTCCTGGATCTCCACTTTTCTGGCATTTTGTGCTATGATATTATTTTGTTATTTAGTTTGGTTATTTTTTGTTATAGTATCGGATTCACATACCTAAGTAGTTCATTAGTTATTCTGTCCGGACCTGCTGCCTTACGGTTTTTCAATCGTTTCATTACTTTTAACTTTTCATTTTTGAATTTCCGTTGTATTATTTATCGTAATAGTGATTTCTCGTATCTGCTCCTGTTTCTCATGCAGTGGGTTATATAGTGATTTTTAATAGTGAACCCATGTATCAGTGTTCATATTTCTTATTATTATTTAGTTAGTTAATAATAACAAGAAAGATCAACACTAATACATGGGTTAACAATTTTAAATCACTATACAGTTATTTCCTTTGTCGTATTATCATCTTCCAAACATGTTATTGAGTACAGTTAAAGTCGTGTTACGACGACGACACGGTCCTCTTGACAAAGTCGAGTGATGAACTCACACAAACTCTCCTTAAATTGGAAAAGGAGGGTAAAGATTGTGGTCGACTGGTTAACTACACGAAGATAAAAATAATGATCATTGATAGAGCGAACAACAACCAGCAACATATAAAGCAAATCGGGCAATACCAAGTAGCAAACCAGTGCTCATATCTAACGAAGGAGGATGTAACAAGAAATAAAAAGGAAGGTGTAAGATCGCAAGATGAGCAGCGAAAGGTCTGGAGAATACATGGAAAGATAAAAGTTTCACTTTAAACACAAAAAAGCAAGTGATAAAAACATTAGTATTCCCCATATTTCTCTACATCACCAAATCATGGATAATAAAAGCACAAGCCAGAAGAAAAGTGGATGCCTTTAAGTTTTGGTATTGGAAAAGAGTACTTTGAATCCCGCGGATGGCTAGTATCCGTATCCGTTCTAGCCGAAATAAATGAACCACAAAGGCTATCCAAAATCGTGTACTCGCGTATTCTAAGCTACTTTGGTCACATTCAATGAAGACCCAGCGAAAATGTGGAGCGGCTTAAGTTCAGGGCAGGGTGGAATGTTTCAGACCCAGAGGTAGATATCCGCAACGCTGAGCTGACCAAGTTAAAGAAGCAACAAACTCAACAGTCTATGATGCAGTAACACGATCACGCAATAGAGAAAGATGACGTCATCAAAAAGGCCACAGCAAATCAAATGACGTGTCAGTTATGGTCACGACTCCTCTGTCAAGAGGAAATTCGAGGAAAAAGAAGAAGAAGAAGAAGAAGAAAATTCGTATTCCATACTTTTTGTAAATCTTCCCAGTAATCTTCATTGATTTTTTTAACGAGCCCATTCCTTTTGTTTCGAGCTCTTGTGTATTGATTCAACGTTCAATGTGCTTTTTCTGGTCGATATTTCAGATATGATTTCTTTTTCCTGCTTTCTTGTTTATTTATTTTTATTGAACCATGGTATTGGTTTGGAGAACGTATTAAAAGCACCAACCTTTTGTGTTTCTAGTAATTCTTCCCCAGCTTCGAGTGCATTTGTTTAAATTTTATTTCATCTACCGATAAGAAGTCACGAAATAAGAAGCTTAGTTTTTGATAAAGGTAAATTAAAATTTTCATTGATTTCTTAGACAAATAATAATTTAATACAAACTAAATAATTTTTATGGAGCGCATACACATTTTCAAAATAAACGCGGGCCGGATTAAGGACAGTCGAAGGCCGAAGAATTCCTTGTTTCGCCAAATCTCCTGTTTTGATAAAAAAAAATTATTATTTTTGCAATTTCAATTCATTTTCCTCTACTTCTTGGACGTGGTTAGGTTCAATCTGTTTATTTTCCATTTAAGTCAAGACAACCTTCTCAACTTTGTCCCTGGTAATTGAAGGTTTCCTTGTTTTTGTTTGTGCCTCTTGGTTTCTAATCCCTTCGTGTGTATAGCTATTCAGATGGAAAAAAATAAAAAAGCAACTGTCTCTGACGAAATTCTAACTAAAATTTTGAAAATATTTAAAGAAAAAGCAATTATATTATTAGTGGCTGTTTAATATAATATAGGATGAAGTATAAGTTTCATCTGAGTGGCTAAAATCGACGATTATTACTATCACCAAAAAGCCAAAGAGTTTACCACAAGTCTAACGGATTATACACGCCCACGTCACACGAATTACACACCAGGACATTTATCCAAATATTGAGCATATTGGGGACAAAACAATTCGTAAAAGTCTAGGAACAAAAGGGACAATAGCCAGGGTTTGATACAATGATGCAGAGATGTGATCAGAGACCTATTTCTATAATTTATAGATTTTAAGAAGACGTTTGTAATGTAATACAAAAAAATTATCAGAATTCTAAAGGCAAATGATATTTATGATAAATAATTTTATTGCTAACCTTGCGCTAACCTATTGGCCAGAAGAAGCGGACCTACGAATGGGGCAGAATAAGTGAAAAGAAATTATTCAAAAGGAGCGGGAGATAGTGTTGCATTGTCGCCGATGACTGGGACCATTTCATAGATATAAAAACTTTGATTGAACTGACGAGCTCCACGTTCATACGTATGAAGAAAGTCTTGTCACAGTCACAATCTAAGTGCTGACCAAAGAATGAGAATGATTTGCTTCTAAGTCTTCTCCGTACTACTGAATGGTGTAGAGTCTTGGACACTTACAGATGAAATGCTAATAAATCTAAAGGTTCTCGAAATATATTAATGATTAGCTGGATAGATCAAACCACTGATATAAAGGTTATGAACAGGCAGAAGTAGGAGAGAGAAATTAGCATTCATTTAAGAAAAAATTAAAGAAAAGCGAGGCTTAGGAAGAAAAAAAAACATCTTCGCTGAATAACCTTAGATAGTGATTTGGACAAACAACCAGTGGGCTGTTTAAAACTCCTGCCAATAAAATATTAATATTTAACATTATCGCCAACATTCGTCGAAAAGATAAGGCGCTTTAAAAAAAAATAGTCAATTTTTTAATATAATTCTAGAAATAAAGTCTTGTCGGGCGTCTTTAAAAAGTTAATTATTCCCTTGTTTTATGTTGTCGGTGATTATCTGCTAAAGTTGCTATTTTGACTCGCTTCATCCTTATCTTTTTACTATCACATAAAGGCAAACTATAGCAAATAGCAATCATGCAAAGAAAATTGAGATTTCATAAGATGTTGACGGTCCTCTGAACAATAATTGAACATTTTTAACAAGATGTCCCTGTGTGTTTGGTTGGGTAGATAGGTATTTTATTGAATAAAACCAATTTGAACTATTTATAAAAGTATATTTTGGAAACAAGAAGAGTGTGAGTACAAAAATTAAATATTCATTTTAGTTAGCTTAGTTGTCCTGGATTTTTGTTCAAAGTTTGTTTCTTGAAGAGCAAAGAAAGTAAAAGTCTTTAGTATTTTAAAAAGTTTATTTTTACATTTATATCTTTAATAAAGTTAAGAAAACATTTGAGGTTGTATAAAAATGAGATTTTAATAAATAAGAGGAACACAATAATTAGAATAATAATAAATAAGAAAAAACAAATTTGAATTAAATTAACAAGAAATTTACATATATACAGAAGTCAAGTATAAAAATTTACAATTTTACAAATGACGAATGGGATCTTTTGTGATTAAAATGTAAACGAATTATTTTGAAAAGGATGTTTTAACATTAGAATATTTCCGTTATTTTTTTAATTATATAAAATTAAATATCTTTATCGTCATTATAAATTATCGAGGTCACAATGCGAATCTATGAAACTGCTATGAATTTTGAGCGCCGAAGAAATATGCTATTCTGTGACATCAAGAATCTATAATGTAATAGATTAGAATTTTCTCAATCGTATACTTGGTAATCTCACTTTATGAGAAAGCGTGCGAAGACACGTTTTATATGTTTATTCGTCAAGTCGCTATATAATTTTTCTTACAACTTTATTTACAAGTCACACAAAAAGAAAAATTTGCACTATGATATGATGAATTTAGAAAATATATTTTCATCATTACTCGTTGTCTCGTAACCTATTTGTTACCTTACAACTTTGTACAATTTTATTAAAATTACAATTGAATCATATTTACAAGATATTATACAAAACTACAAATGCTCGTTATGTTTTCGTTTACAGTTTTTTTTTAATTTATTATTATATTATAGAATCCCAGCTTCAAGCGATATGTATATTCAGTTAAATGTAAGATATGCTAAATTTAGTCAGCGATTGAATTTTCAAATAATCCATTAGTGCAGAAGTACTCTATCCTAAACGCTCATAAATACTTATGCTGATATTTTGATTGCGTTTACATATTCATAAGTATTAATGGCATATTTAATGTGATCACAGTTAAGTAGGTTAAGGTATATTTGATAGGAAATTATATTCTCCATTTATACCTTCGCTGTCTTACCTTCCGGTTTCCACCTATTATCAACAACGCTTCCATGGCAAGAATTTAAAAAATAGTTTTATGAATTAAAGTGCGGGTGGGGGAGGCAATGGTTTACATCTCATGTAAACTTCATTCGCGTATAAACTACTTAATAATTATTGAAAGTCATTGAAGTAACTTTATCCACTAATTTCACTAAAAATACTTCGGTAGTCTTTGGTACGCGTTACACTGGATACATTGCACTATTCAGGGGTTGAGGGGGCGTAGATTCCGGGGGGCTAACGGTGCCCACCTCGGACTCTTGAGGCTACTTAGTGGTGCCCACTAAAGGGGTCCCGTAACTCTGCGAATTACACGTCGGCAGAGCGAATGGATTCATTGACGCAAACGGCGACGAAACTAATCCCATTCCTGAAATAGACACATCAAATATGATCATTAAAGGTAACACGAATGAAAGTGTGTTGAAAAAGTGTGTAAATATCACATTGCGTTTGTAATCTGCAAAAAGTGTAATATGATAAATTGCGGAAAGGGAAATAGACGAAATAAATAATAAATCAGTTAAATTTCGTTTAACAAAATTTATGCATATGAAATAAAAATAAAAATTAAAGAGCGAGAGGGAAAGGTGAATGTGAAACGAGAGTGGTTCGTTAGATCTCTACTAAAATGAACAAAATCTACTTAGTTTTAAAAGCGTAACGTTTATGAAAACAAATGTAACACAATTAGAGTAGAATAAGCAAAATGAAACGATAATAAAATAATATACTAACACTGCACAGCCAAGTGGTGCCAGCCAGTGACGGGTTGGTGCTGGAAAAGCGCGGGTGCAGGAGGGTGAGACAGGGGAGGCGGCGAGCCTCCCCTTATCACAGGGGCAAACGCGCTTTTCTCTTTGTCCGGCTTAGTGTAGTGAGCGCCAAAATGATTATGAACCGCTTCTGGCGAAACTAAAATTATAATAGAAATTACCAACAACGAAAATGCTACAAATTAATATCTCAGCAAAAAATTCCCTAATTATTTCATTAACTTAATCTACCAGTTTTAAACAAAACCACATGAGACACAAAAAATGTATAAAATAAATAAATAATGAGAATTTTTGTATGTGATATGTAATTTGTATATGAATAAATGTTTGTAGTGAAAGTGTTGATGTAAAATTTATGGCTTAAGAACTTACTTGGAGTGGAGTTAAATAGTCCGGCGGAGGGTGAACTGGGGAGCATGTTGGATAGCTGTGCAGTACTGGTTGGGGTAGCGCCACCATAACCATTCATGTTTCCCCCGTACGAACCGCCGTTTGAAGAATGAGGGGTTGAAGCGCTGGAGCAATAACCGCCCCCTCTGGGTGAAACGCTACTGCTCTGTGCTCTGCCGTACTCTTCTAAAAGAAAAACCCTACCGGTAACAATGTGGCGTCAGTACACAACTCAATACCAATTCCTACTTTTACAAACCCTACCATGCATCTATACAAACACCAAAAAAGTATTTGAGTCTAGTAAAAAAATAAATTGATCATATTTACCAAAATTATTTATTTTAATTTTTTTATAAATAATTACACAATTAAAGATTAAGCAAGGAAGGACAAGCACCTTCTGTCCACTGACCGTTTCCGCTGTCCTGCACACTGACTGCAAGTTGTCCTGTATATGTATTAAAGCTTGAGGTCATTCCATTATTACCCATTGTAGGTGATCTAGGTGCTGATAACGATAACTGATTATTTCGTGGCATCGTATACAGAGCTTCTGCTAAATCTGCCGCACGTTTTAAAATTATTTCCTAAAATACACCAAAACAATTAATTACCGATTAAACATCCATTATTATTATCTTTAAAAGTCTAATTTTAGGTTAAAAAAAAGGTTTCAATATATTCATAAAAGAAAGTGAAAAGTGAAACTACACAATTTCACCAGTAAAAAAATTTGATTGACTCTACGCTCTACAGGTCGCAGTAATTTTCTTTAAATCCGACTTAAAGTTTAGTTTCCACTTAAAAATTTTGAATATATTTTTATCGATTATCTTCAAAATTAATCAGTACAATCAGAGATTTTGTTTGTTTGTTTACTAAATAATTGTATAAAATCAGTTTTTTTTGTTTGTTCACTAATAAATGTAGTCTTTTGTTAATCTTGTCCAAATTTTGCGCATTAACGTTTTAAGAATCTTCAAATATAATGCATTAAAAAAATCGTAAAACACATCAGGTTGGGTATCAAACAATAGCTTCTGAAACGCCTAAACAACTACTTAGTATAATAGTAGAGAAAATTATTAAAATGATCAAAATCCAAAATGTCTAAGCATAAAAAATACAAAAGGTGAAGAAGAGCCTAAACAGAGCAGTGAAAAGATCAGTGAGTGAAGCCAAATACAACTCCTGGAAATTAAAATGCACGTAGATGTTACAAAATCGAGGCTTTCATGGAAAATGCTTAAAAGCCACAGAAAATCCCACGACAGCCTAAGTATTGAATCGATAAAGACAGAAGAATGTGAGAAACACTACAAAATCCCTGCTAAGTGAGAATAAAGTGGAATACCTAGAAGAAAGTATAATACTTGAACCATTGTGGCCAAAAAAAGAACCTGATCCATTAACTATAGACTAACTTCTTAGTGCAATCAAAGGAATAAAAATAATAGATCACCTAGACCAGATAACGTACTGGGTGAGCTGCTCAAATACAAGGAACATGTTTCTTCTAAAACTATTCAATAAATGACAGCACACATAGTACCTGACAACTGGAAAATGCCACAAGTGTCCCCAATATATAAGAAAGCTAGTCGAAGAGGCACAAACAACTATCGAGGTATTTGTATTCTGAGTACGCAAAAGCCGTATCTATAGAAGAATAATTAAAAATCGTATAGCGAGTGAGTACCAAGGCAAAGAGCCCGAAAAATAAAGTGGCTTTCTCAGTGGCAGCTCTTGCATTGATAACGCATTTATTCTCAAGAAAACTATAGACAAAAATTAACATGTGGGAGAAGTGATTACACCTGAAAATATGGTGGCAGTAATGCTGCGCGAGAAAACCAGCTGGAAAACCATTGACCAGCTGGTAAGACACATTAAAAAAACCAAAGCTGAGGATGGAAAGAGGCTGTTAGCCCAGAATTCATAAGTCATCTAAAAAAAGGTAAAAACCTGTAATACGACTCCCTTTGCTCCCCCGAAGTAATGCTGACAAAGTGATCCCTGGGGTGCTGACATCATGGGTAGAGGTAGTATTTTTTAGTGGGTATGCCTTAGAAAGAAAAATCCCACACATCCCTCTGGAAACGGGCACCGGAGGATAGATTATAAAAAGTTTTTTAGCCACCCAAAAAAATCACCATGAGGGCGTAATCCGCGAATGCTATTTTTCGAATTTCAAAAGGCTTACAACATGATTTCAATACCGAATCCATCAATGCAGTTAAAGGTTTATACAAGGCCAAGACGACATTGAGACTTGGGGGGACGTTAACAATGCCGTTTACTGCAACCAAAAGTCTCATGCTGAATATTACCGATCATGTTTAATGTAAATATGTGATGAAAGCTCTAAGAAAATGGAAAAAAGTGTCTAATACATGGTAATATAGATAGGAGAAGATACTTTATACACCATACAGGTTGGTCATAGCATAGGTGACCTAAATTTTAGAGTACATGACACGAAAACTTCAAGAGGAATACCGTAAAGCAGAGCTACAAATTAATCTTAAGAAATCTGAATATTTAAGCGTAAGATCACCAATACTTGAGAATTTAGTTAAAGATAGTGAAAAATAAAACACTGCTAAGAATATACATACTTTGGCATTGTATTTGCGAAAAAAGCCACTAGGGACAAAGATATACGATTCAAAGTAAACAAAGGAAAAACCACAAAAAAAATGGTGGTGTGGTCACCTCACGACTTTCATTTACTAATTTCAAATGTTTTTTTGGGTTAACTATCATATTTAAAGATGTATGTTGGCAATAAAAATTCAATTATTGACGTC
>JARJDX010112527.1:0-10423 GCA_030264735.1 Gymnusa sp. GC000175 | reverse complement strand
AGGATTTATTTTAAAACTTATAATTAATGAATTACAAATACAAAGTGGCGATTTTAGCACACGGAGCAAATTGCAACTGCGGCGGATATATAGTTCCCGCTTATCTCTGCTGAGTCTGCAATTCCTAATCCTTAACTCACGCTTGTAACCAAACGATACATTAAAATTATAGTTTTGTAGGTTGCCATCATAGGCAACCAGCCATACTTAGTTCTCTATATAAACTCCGATAGGTTGGATGAATAAATTTTTTCCAACAGTTTTTGTGTCTCAAAGTTGTACCTATAAATTCTTTTACGAACCTAATAAGCGTCATTTGCCTTTACAAGTGGTAGCACATGTGATTTGTGGAAAACGACTCTGGTGCCACGGACTTTTATTGCATAATTTGGCAGAAAACGGGGCTGGTTCTTTCTAAATATAGGTGAGTTTGGTTTATATTATTTTATTAATTGTTTATATTTAAAATAATGACAACATGTGTTTGTAAGACTTTTTTTTGTTTTTTCTAAAATATAGCAATACGTGTATTTAACGTATTTAACGACCGCAAAATCAGCAAACAATAGAAATAAAAATTTATTTTAATAACTAAAACTAAAAATCGCCCAAAAAAGTAAAACCTAAAAATAAATTCTGGAGTTTGATTTTTTAAGCCAAATATAAAACTTTTTTTGAACCCCGAACAATTGGTTCCCATTTACACATTGCAGAATATTTTTTGGCACGAGCAAAAAAATAAACCAAATTTTTTGTTAGAAATCTTCTAATTAGGATTTGCCAAATAAGGGACCATGTTCAATTTTTTTTAATGTAGACTAAATTTTTTTATTCAGTATCGCGTATTACCACCTCTGCTTCTAAATGTAGCTTGGCAACCTCTTTGCTTGTTCATAGTTAAAGTTCTTGTGGACATCTTCACAAATTTTGCTTGAGCTGATTTAGGTTGATTGGTGGTAGATACTGACTCCGAATCCTTTTTCCCATTACATCTCATATATGCTGAATTGGATTTTGATCTGGACCACTCTCTGGCGAATCTAACACATTAATGCCAACAATATTTGCTCACTCGTCGAGGTGTATGTGGGCGACAAATCTCTCCCCGATATGTGGTGCAAAAGTCACTACGTGTAGTTCGAGTATGTCAGTAATGTACCTTTTAGAAGCCAGGGTAACACCATTAACAATACAACGCTTGGTAGGTCAAAGTACGCTGCCCAAAACTATTACCAAACTCTCCATGAATTAATCTCTTTTTCTGTTGGGGCATTTTTTGTGATGGTGAAACCCAGATATTTAAATTGTTCGACTACTCTAATTTGTGCTCCCCTATCTAACTCCAGGTGTCTGACTGGTTTCTCTTCTGTAGAAAAATATTTAGTTTTTTTCATATTGATTTCCAGCCCTTGTGTATTCTTCTTCCAGTTTTTTACCATATAATTCAGATCCTCTTCCTTCTGTGCCAATACCACCTGGTCGTCGGTGAATCGAATCTAAGGGAGTATAGGTACTCACTTCTTACAGAAATTATAATTCCCACTTTTCTTTTCAGTTGTAAAGAGTATGATCTATGATGTAGGAAAATCTTGAATAAGGTTGGTGAGGTGGAGCAGTCCTGCAAGAGTCCTTTAGATGGCTTAAACCCTTTAATAAGCAATTTTCCATTCTTGACATTCACGATGATGTTGTCATAAAATGTTTGCGTCGATGTTTTCACTTTTTGAGTGACCCCAATTGCTTCCATGTTCTTCCATAATTTGTTCCTTGGATCTGCATCATACGCCTTTTTTAGACCTATAAAGGCTATATGGACCGCCTTTTTTTTGGCTCGCTTCTTCTCTGACAGTTGTTGAAGGGTGTATATATTGGTCCATGAACGATATCCCTGCTACAAAACCTGCTTGATCTTGGTCCATTTTTCCTTTTATTTGTTTTTCTATTTTATTTCTAATGATTTTACCATAGGGTCTCCCCATGGTTACAATTACGCTGATGCCTTTATGGTTTTCGCCGCACTTTCGGTCTCCTTTCTTATAGATGGAAGTAATAAAGGCTCTTCTCCACTTGTCACCCTCAACGTTTATAGCCATTTGAAACATTGTTTTTATCATGCACCACAACTTCTCTGATCCGTATTTTATAAGTCTCGCTAGTTGTAAACGTTTCTTTCTAAGCTTCTTCCGTACTTAAATTCTTGTCCAATTTCCGTTAGTAGTCGTTTGTAGTAGTCCAACCATTTTTCTTTTTTTACATATATCAGGGCGGCTCTTTTTTTCTAATTTTTCTTCTGATTTTTCAATGTTCTCCATGACTCCGTACTTCTGGTTCCTCGCATGGTTCCTGGTTCCTGGCATGTCTTCTCTCACTCTTTAATCCTTTTTCTATTCATCATCTTCTTTACCTCTCTGTTTTCTATCCTGTACTACTTCCTAGTGTTTTCATGGCAGAATATTTTATGGAAATGTTTATTTTACTATGATGTAGACTATTATTTTTGTGTCCATGTATATGTATGTTTTTGCGTCTATAAAAACCGTTCGTGCCTCTAAGGTTGTTTAGATCGCACACTTTCAGAAGTTCTTCTGCGTTATCATTTATTGTTTCTTCTCCAAAGGGGCCTATCGGAGTACTTCTACAGAGGTCACTTCCTCTAACGACTGTTGAATTGAATTCAGTTATCCAGATAGTATTATTTCGTGATGGCGTTTTATTTTTTCTATTTCTTCCTGCAGGGTAGTCATAAAATATTCTTTCTCGGTTACTTAACCTAACCTCGGTTGGGCAGTATGCTGCTATTTCTACCACCTCTCTTCCGTATATTCATATTTCTATTTTCGCTATTTTATCATGAATGGGCTACAATGACTTTGCATCCCTTTTCCATTTGTTTTTTATAATTATTTCAAGTTTTGTTCTTGGGTGGTCGTCATTTTCTGTCCGTCCTTCCGAGGCTTCTTTTGCGTTTCTTTGAGTACTTAATTGGATTTACAGAGGGTTGGTTCCTAGCCTTATCCCTAAACTCTTCTCCTTTATCCGGACTTGTGACCGAAAGCACACAAAAAAATCCTATGAAAAACCTTAAGAAACAAAAACAACCGATAAAAGAAGAAGTGCAAACAATAACGGTGACGTTGAAACAGTGGGTACAACACTTCGAGGGACTGTACAAACAATAAACAAAACCAAAGAACTAGTGAAAATATTCCGGGAAAGAACATCGAAAAATAAACAATAAAGGAAGTAGAAAAGGCAATCAGAAATATTAAAAGCGGGAAAGCGACCGGGCCGGATAACATCGGGAATGAACTAATCAAATTCGCAACAGAAATAACTGCTGAACAACTAAAAGTAGTTTCCAACAAGATCATCCAAACAAAACAAACGCCAAGCCAATGGAAGAAGACAACAACAATACCACCAACTTTACCTTGTTCAACCTGGTTATGGATGAAGTTGTTGGAGCAGTGAAGAAAACCAACATTGGATGTCGTATGGGCGCACGAAGAAAAACACCGAATGTTTCGTGGATGATACAATTCTCCTCGGAGAGTATGAAGACGATCTGCAGAGAATCCTGCAGACATTTGTTTAAGAAGCAAGAAAACACCAGTTAGAAATATTGACAGAGAAGACTAAATGTATGGTCATCTCAAAGACACCAATCAGATGCAAACTTGAAGTAGAAAACCGCATCATTGAACAAGTAATGCAGTTTACCTCGGCTTCCAACTAACAAGCGACAGTCAAAAATTAGCAGAAACCGAAGCAACTAGGATACATGCCATGAGAATAGCAGATGCGATAAACCCTCTCATTTGGTACAACACATAATCCCGGTAGGAAATGTAAGAATCTATGTCCGACAACAACATTCCGCTTTGAAAGTTTAATAAAAAAAATGAAGGTGTGGTCACCACACGACTTTCATTTACGAATTTAAAACATATCCGATACTTTTAATAGAAACATAGCAATATTTCATTAATTATTAGCCAATTAGGTTGGTGGTATGTCTCTGCAACTTCATTTTGTTGTGAAATGTAGGTTGGCAATAACTCCGACTTCGTAATGAAAGTAAAAAAAAAATAAGTAAAACTCCGGTCGCGGTAAGGAAATGAAGGGAAAACATTTCGTTTTTTGGGGGTGAAAATCATATTTTTTGGGGTTGATAATAAAGCCGTCTTCGGAGTGTAAGAACTTTTTTCGATAATATCGATTTGGGTCGTCGAACTATGAAGGAATAAGTTAAAAAAATGCAAGCCAGTGGCGTGAAACCCCAATTCTACATTTTATGAAAATTGTGAAAAAATTGATGAACTTTAAAAATTCATAATCGGTAAACGGGTTTAAAACTAAAAAACGTGGGATCATAGGATCTTAGGTTTTTCATTGTAAACATGACTAAAAAAATCGCAGCTCTCTCCCTTTAAAATTAAGGGAGGAGATACAAAACGCAAGCACCCCTACAAACACCCATAAAAAGAGATAATTATTTTTTTTGACTCCTAAATCTTGAACGGAAGTTTTTCAGCGTGCCCGATCGAATGCCGTTGACCGCATTACGATAGGTTGCGCCGTTCTAGAGATATCGCGTCGCGACGAATTTTTTCAAACGCGTCGCGACGTCATACCGTTCTTAGCACAGGGCCGAGGCAAAGGCTCCTCCGAAAGGTTTTTGTGCTATCGATTTCAGGGGTCGAAAAAAATTTGGCACCCTCACGTCGGAATCGTAAACACAAAAAAAAAACGAAATTTTCATCGTCGTGATTATTGGTATGATTTGCGATTATTTTCTTCTTTTTTCATAGCAAAATGTGATTTGTTTAATACTAACAATTTACTTTAAATATTATTTCATTTGAAAATTTTGTTATAAAGGTGCATACTTTTGATACATTTTTGAATTCAGAATAATGAGAGCTATCCAAATAAAATTTAAAAAAAATAGGGGTTGCCATGTTTAAAATGAAACAAATGACTATCGCAGCGCACAAACAGTTAATGTTAAAAAAAATTGCATAACGTAGGAATGTAGAAGAAAGTAAGTACTATTTAATTTAATTTTTTGAACTTTGAAACTGGTAAAAAAATAACTGTATTATGGCGTTGGTCGGGTTTTGGTATTCACCCTGTATATTAACAAGGATGAGTTCTTAAAATGTTAAATTTTGAAAAAGTGATAGGAACAAAATTTATTGCAAATTTAATTTTAACCACTTTTGTACTTTTATATATTTTCCATAAACTTGATAGTTTTTGAAATATTTGCAAAATACCGAACGACTTTCGGTTGGTGGGTTTCAGTCAGAAAACACTGGGACCTCCCATTTTTAGTTTAAAGCTCAAATATGAATTTCCAGGATGATCTGTTTAGCCGACTGGGCTGTAGGGAGAACACAGACAGGCAGACAGACAGACAGACACCACTTTAAAAAGAATTTTTCTGGTGAATGAGGGGAGTCAAAAACTGGTATTTCCGCAAAAATCTCGAATTCGAAACTTTTCGCGATTGACATACTTTCTTTTACGTCGTAAATGAAAATTATATATTTACTGCGTAATCTACCTAGCCGCTCTTGGCAACTGACCCTGTATACTGACATGCTAAAAAATATACTGACAAAAAGTGAAAAAAAGTTATTTTTACAACCTTGAAGATATCTGTATGTGTTCGCAAAAAAAATTTTTCTGGATAAATTTTCTTTGTCACCCTGTATAAAAATATTATTAATATTGCTAATAATAAATATTAGGTGCATCAAAATCAGTGTAATAATAATGTATAATATAAAATTTGACTATTATTAACAGTGAAAAGTTATTTACATATCGCATAGTTTATTAACATTTTAACAGAACAAAGTAGCGATTTAATTGGTTAAAACTGCACACAGTTCGTAATAAATGGTTAATTAACGATTAGAGCGTGAATTTAGGGTTGACAAAGGTTTGTCGCAAATCAGATAGAAATTATTTTAACCATTTTAACCCCTAGCTGAGGTGCAACGAAGCGTAGAGTAGGCTCGCGATCATCAAAAGCGTCGGGCGTGTGATGTGAACTGACAGGCGCTTTGGTGCTCTTGCAAGCCGACAGGGGCACAGGCGTCGCGACGCTCCCAAGGGCCGGCCCGATGTGTTATCCCTTGTTATTGGTCCGTAGGCGGGGTAATCGCATCATCACTCACGTCACGATCTAATCTAGGTAATCTTGAATAATTTTACCTGTACATAATTTATATGTTATACATATATAAAACTTAACTGTGATTGATTTTTTAACTCAAATGCTTAAATCATATTTTGTTACGAATGTTGTTTGAGACGTTTGATTACATGAATCTGATAATTATTTTTATTTTACAATTATTATTGCATAATTTAATTTATTATAGTGTTTCACTAAATTAGAAATTAAATTTGCAGTTATATCATTTATATAATATTTTAAATATCCTAATATATCCCAATTCAATATTCTGATGCGCTTTAATAATACATATTTAAATTTCAATATTTGGCTTGAGTTGAATAGCAGAGCAGAGTGTTGTTGTGCTCTGCTGTTGTCACTTAATGGGGTTGTTTTGTGCGATAGGAGATATAATTTGTATGAAAGAGAATTAATTTGCGAACAATAAAGAGTTTTTATTCGGCGATGAAGTGGCAGGTCGAAAATTGAGTTGGAAGAAAGCAGCGCGAGTTAGGAGGGTTGGAAAGTCGATTAAAAGCACATCGCATACAATGGTAATAATAATAATAATGGTGATAATAGCCGATAAGGGTGGTAGCGATGATAATAATAAGCGCACGTCAGATGCAACCCTCTCAAGGCGTCATATCAGATTTCAACATTGACAGCTCGATATATTCGTGCTATTTAACAAAGCTTGGAGGGGTTTCCGACCCTGTGCTGGGGATGTAAAAGTTCATTGGTGTTGTGTTAGGGGTTGAAGTAGGTTGCTGGGCCAATAGAATGCGTTGTAAGGCGTGGCCGAAATGTGCTGGACTGCTCGTGGTAACATATCATTAGAAAAGTCTTCGCTCGTCGTGGTAAAAAGACGTATCCTCAGACGTTGAGGGCATAAAAAACGTTCGCGCGTGCTTATTTTAAACGAATATAAATAAACCAAATTATTGGGGTTAGATATGTTGGATAATTAAAAATTTCCACGCTGGCAAACGTAAAACAAGAGACGGAGTTGGACTGGTGCGGGGACGGGACGAGTACTGAATTTCCCGAAGAGGTTTATAGTGAGGAGGATTATAAGATGGTCGAAACGTCGGCGCCACCGAGAGGTTCGACGGGTGTATTTAATCCACATCTTTTTGGAAATATGTTTTTGGGAGAAGGATTTAAGCCGGTCTATAAACCCAGACAACCATCGACGACTGCTAGCTCCAGTTCGCTTTTTACCATTGATAGTATTTTGGCACCCACGAGACCTAAAATCACTTCGCCGCAGAGACCCGTTTTGCATCCACCGACGCTACATTTGGGACACATCGCTGCTGCCGCTTCCGCCGGATTTGGAGCCTCGAGTGCGGACTTTTTAGGTAAAATTACTTATTATAAAAATACGATGTATAAAATGTAAAATTATATAAGCGCAACCAAAGGATGCCCCTACATTCCTTTATTGTGCAGGTAAAAAAAATTAAATTAAAGTACCCATAACGATAAATTTAAATAATTTGAAAATTATTAAGAAAAATACATGTCATAAGAAATATACTGCAAGGGTGGGCAAAGTACTGTCCGCGGGCCACTTGCGGCCCTCTTGGCAAAATTTGTGGAGCCGCATCAAATTTTATTTATTTTTCTGGCCATCTTGTTGAAAAAAAATTATAGTTTTGTGATTGTTGATACATTTTTGTAAAACAATTTAAGCGATTTTTGACAAAATTTAAATGGATTTTGGGTGAAAATGTGATAATTTTCTTCAAAATTAAACGATTTTCAATAAAATTTGGATTATTTTGACTAAAATTGCAATAATTTTGCTCAAATTTGGGACACAAAAATTAGTTGTTATTTTTGATAAAAATTTTGCGTCTATAATTCAGTTGATATTAGTTAAAACTGTTATTATTTTATTTATTTTGGACTAATTTTAACAATTTTGTCGAAAATTTATATAATTTTAACACAAATTCCAATGTTTTTGTCAAATATTAGATTTTATGTAAAAATATGATGAATTTGCTTAAATTTGAAAGATTTTCGTCAAAATTTGATGATTTTGGTTAAAATTGCAAGGATTTTGATCAAATAGAAGCGATTTGTGTCAATATTTACATGATGTTGTGTGAAAATAAGACGAATTTGATCAGTATTTAACAATATTCATTAAAATGCAGAAAATTTTGAATAAAATTGAACTGATTTTAATCAAACTTTAGCGATTTCCCCCAAAATTTAGATAATTTTATACAAAAATTTGGCGAATTATAATTTCATTGAAATTTAAATTTTTTTTATCTTAATTGTTTAATTTTGCTCAAATTTAGGAAATTTTCTTCGAAATTTAAATGATTTTAAATAATATTTCAACGATTTTGGAGAAATATCAGTGTAATTTGACAAGAATTAGTTGATTACTGTTAAAATTTAATGTATTTTGTTAAATTTAAGTGGTTTTTGTCAAAATTTAGCTAATTTTGGTTAAAATTAACGATTTTCGTTAAAATTATAATTTTGATTAAAATTGCAATTATCTTGATTAAAGTAGTAACGATTTTGGTAATAATTAAACGTTTTTAATCAAATTAAGAAGGCTTTAATCAAAGTTATTGTTTTGATAAAAATTTAAGAAATGTTGGTCAAAATTTAAATAACTTTTCATGAATATTGCAATGTTCTATAAAATTTAGCGATTTTCCTCAAATTTTAAAAATGTAAAAATTTGTTTGGTCATACTTCGATGTATTTTTGGCAAAGTTTACATGATTTTGGTTAAAATTGCAATGATTTTGTTCAAATTGACACAATTTTTGTCAAAATTTAAATAATTTTGTATAAAAAATATGCCGATATTGGCCAAATTTGAATAGTTTTATTAAAATTCTAATAATTTTAATTAAAATTGATACCATTTTGGTTAAATTTCAAAATATTTCATCACAATTAGTTTAGGTTGCAATGATTTTGATCAAATTTAAGCAATTTTCGTCAACATTTAATTGATTTTTACCGAATTGATTGATTTTCATCAAAATGTAAATAAGATTTATTAAACTAACTGAAATTGAGCTAAATTTTGAGTAATTTTCGGCAAATTTTAAATGATTTTAATTAAAAGTGTGATAATTTTTGGTTAATTTCAGCGTATTTTGTAAAAATTTTGTTGATTCTGTGTAAAAATATTATAATTTTAGTTGAAATCGAATGATTTATATCAGCCATGTCAAACTCATTTTCTACCGGGGGTCAAATAAGCAATTTTTCTTTAGGCCGAGGGCCGCATGTTTTTAAAATTTAACAAAAGCAAATATTATTCCTTGAATATAATATGATGTAAAGCATTCATTTATAATAGGATAAGACAATAAGAGAATTTTTTAAGAAGCCTCGAAGGGCCGCAGACCCGCAGATTTACAGTGGTCGGGCCGTAAGGTTGACATGCCTGATGTATATCAAAATTGAAATGGGTTCTACTAAAAGAACTGGAATTGTGATCAAATATTGGCAATTTTAACACAACACGGGCCACAGCCAAAGGCTTAAGAATTGTTAATGTGGCCCTTGGAGGCCCTTGCCCACCTCTGCCCTACTGGCTTCCGACGTAACGATATCTGATTGTATTTACTTTTTGCACACATACCTTATTGCGATTACAAAGTTTGGGTAAAAGTCAAAAACCGCCTAAGTCGAAAAATATAAAAATTTATTAAGTACAAGTTTTTTTGGTTCGCTTTATACTTAGATGCTCAAATAGAAGAAAACATAAAAAAGTACATTAAAAATACATATAAATTACATTGGATGACATAAAATGAACAAAAAACATCTAGCGAAATATAGTTTTTAGCTCGAGCGACTATGTATGAAACCGTGTAAGTCAAAGGCGCGTAAGTCGAGGAGTTTATTGGTTAGGTTTCTCCATTTTGATCAAATATTTCAAAAACTATTAAGTTTATGGATAAAAATCAACAAATTTTGTTCTTATTATTTTATCAAAATTTAACATTGGTTGCATTCAGGAAACTAAGCGCTTACAGCGCTACAAAACAGTGACTCGCTGAACACAGAAATTGTGTCAAGCGCTTTCAGCGCTGTGCTACACCGCTTGAGTATTTTTGCAGCGGAATAAATTTACGCCTAATTCCAGCGCTTTATAAGAGGTTGTTCTTTTTTTTACGTTGTAATGCCGATGTCAAATATGTCGATACAGTTTACGTTGGTAGTACTGACACTAAAATGCAT
>JARJDX010112504.1:0-15785 GCA_030264735.1 Gymnusa sp. GC000175 | reverse complement strand
ATTCCAAAGTAGAATTGATACATATAATCTCCATATGCACTGAGGTTTGTTATCCCAGTTCCTATAGTTCGTGAAACTGACGCTAGGTAGCGTATCGCTTAGGAGCAATCGCCAATACACGAGATATCCAATCACAAAAAGGAATTAAAACCGAAATCTAAATTAAATCCTATTAAAATGTTTGATTTTATTAAATTATCATGTGCCAGTATATGTATATGCACTACAATTTGTGATTTTTTCATACAACTCGCTGCCGCACGGAATTTTTAGCACATGGCCACATAGCCCAGTACCACATTTCGAACACCTCTCTGTTTTGCGAAGTACACAGGATTTTACCCTATACAGAATTCCACGATCGAATATTCGAATATTAATAGTTGATTTTTCTTCCTGCACAAAACATATTTATCCAACTTTACCAACAATTGAAAATGTGGATTATATGAGAAAGGGGTACTTTAGGAACCTAAATTTATTTAAATAGGAGATTTAGCTCATAGTGTGTCTAGTCTTTAATAAATCTGGACACATCGTGAAATGGAGACCAGTTTTTATTGTTAGCTAAATTTTACTTTTTCCATTTTGTGGTGTTAGATGTATGTGCAAATAGCCAATATGTTGTACATACTATACGTACAAATGGCAAATGGCCAATTATTCAAAGAGAATCTAAATGCAAATATTTATATTAAATCTTAAGCTATGTGACTTATTATGCGGCCATGTTTGTTGGGCTGCCTATATTAAAGTACCATTTTATTGCAATATTTACAAATTACAATAACATAACCTTTTATTGAATTAAAAGATTGAAAGATTTAAAAAATAATGGAAAGTAATTCATGTCGCAAATAGAAGAAGTTGTAAATTAAAAAAGAAAACAATTTTCATAAATAAAGTGGTAAGTTATTTAAAATTATTCTTTAAAGAGTTAATAAATAATAACAATGGTAATTACTGTAAACAGTTTATTTAAAAATCTTAGTACATAAATTTAAACAACATATAACACATAAAATTAACAAACATATTATAACAAATGACTAACAAACTCCCTTATATTAATTGTAGATATAACTAAATCCTTTAAAAAGCGCTCGAATTATATCATAACTATTATCCCCCTTGGTTATTATAAAATGATCATTATTATGAGAAAATTCAGAAATAGAGTAGCATTTATTTATAGAAGATGCAACAGCTCCTCGGGTAAACTTTGATATCCCTTCATACTTATAAATAATAAGAGGTTCCGTTGGATTATCACACAGAACATATAAAATTAATTCCTGACTTGGTAACACAGCAAAATTAACTTGTAATGGTGCACTGACGCTAAATTCCTGCCACTCAACAAAATGTTTAGTTTCTTTATTAAATCTAAAACAAAAACATATAAAAATGGGTTGAAAATTATATTAAAATTTTGTCACCTTTTAATATCAACTTGACCAGGATATAAGGTATTTACTAAATGTTCTGATCCAATGGCTAAGTAATGAACACCATTGTGATTAGCGGTTGTTATACTGTTAGGACTTACAACATAAATATGTTGGTGTTCGTTAAATAATCCTGTGTTTGGATCATACTTCCAAATTATAATTGAAGATACTTTTTCATATGATCCTTTATCAATGGCTATTATATAAATGCAGTCATCAATTGTAATGGTTTTTACCTAAAATTTATATTTGTGTTATAAAATTAAATACATATGGTGCTATAATATTATAGAGGGATTTTTTCTTAATTTCTAAATATCAAATTAAATTTGAAAGTTAGGTCGGATTTCTGTTATTAAGAGGGCAGAACAAAATTTAAAAATCTCCAGGCGCGCTTGAGAACGCCGGCTGGATTTTAGTATGTAAATTTTAGCGTTCGCTCGTTTTTACTTTTCCGAAAAGAAAAAGTATACGTTGCCGATATAGGTACATACAAAAAAAATCCGTGTACAGTGCTAATTAAAATTATACCAAGCAGAATCTTACTGTTGAAACGCTTATAATATCCAATCTTTGATATACTTTTACACCATCATCCTCACAATAGATGTGCATGTAATTCTCCACATAATATGACATCAAGAAACAATATTTATCCAATCCAGGTAATGTTAATGGTAAAATCGTATTAGTTCCATTGTTTGGTATTAAACCGATTATTTCATATGATGTTGCATTTATTTTAGAAATTATGTTTCCCATTCTTGAGTTACCTTAAGTTTTTATAAATTTTTAATTAAGTTGATCGTTTTTATAACTTTCTTACCATTTTCATCATGATGTTCATGTTCCAAGTAAATATAGGATATGGAGTCATATTCTAAGGGTGCCAAATAAGTCAGTGGTTTGTTGTAGATTATTTGGAGTGAACCTGTAAAACAAAATTTTAAAAATAATTTTTAATTCAATGTATGAATTTTTCTTAAGGTATTCGTTTAGCGACCATGTACCGTTTCTTCAACTAGGTCGTTGTTAAGTGAGGAACTTAATAAGAGTATCTCTTTTTGCCTGATTTGTAGTTCTATGTGTATGGCATAATAATGTACAAATTTGTAAACGAAATATGTAGTTTGGGGACTGACTGCGAGTTTAGCAGGGACAGGGTCTAAGACAGAGAAAAGGATTCCTTAGAGAGGGAAGTTCCTGTCCGATGAGGTGATTAGAAGTCTTCCAGGTTCAACCCTAAATCTTCAGGCTCTAAATTTGGTAATAATTTCTCAGAGTGGCGGTAATGTTATAAAGACAAGCCACAAAAACGCAAAACATGTGCGCACATTTTAAACCTTTCTATATCCTGTTTTTTCTGTCTTTTTTTACTTTACCTTCATCCAAAGAAAATAATTCATGTTGCTGATCCCACTTGAAAAAATCTATTGCATATGATTCATTAATCATTCGTAATGTAATTAAATTAAGGTCACTGTAGAAATTTGTAATGGGAAATATTTCCAAAATTTCTTCAAATGTTTGAATACCTTTGAAATGGTTTAAATAGTGAGCTTGTACTGAAAAACAATGTAAAATTTATATTCATTAAAAAGCTCTGAAATACAGTGGAAAACGTTTAACACCAAATTTTAAAAATAAAAATTGCGACTTTTATTATTATATAAGTCGCGTTATTCAAATTAATTGCAAATTTAATACAAAAAATTATACGTGTATTTTCTAGATTTTACGAAAAATGTGTTTTCTAAAATCTCTCATTCGAACACTTCTGAAAAATGTATTTTCGACAAAGTCGTCGGTTACTATGCAATAGGACCAAGTTTTTCCAAAACATAATTTTAAATATCAAAAATATACTTTGTTTAATTAAAGATTTAAATTTTCGTAGTAAACGTTTTGCACTGGTGTTTTAAAAATAACTTACAACTCAATGAATCTTTAACTTTCTTCGAAACATCGTACAATAAGGCATAATTTGTAAAGTAATTATTGAGTGAGACGTAGTTTGTTAAATTATAAAGTAAGTGAGAAATATTTACACCCTGATAGTGTTCATAAAAATTAACATTTTGTGCTGTAAGATCTGTATTCATGATTATTTGGCTGTTAAAAACTGTATCCTGGTTTTTGAATGCCTAAAATAAATTAAAATGAAGCAGCAAAATTTATAAATGAAGAAGAAAATACCTGTTTTTGAACCAAATTAGACATTTTGACATTGTTTAAATGCCCTTTGAGTTTAATCGATTTAAAAATTGTTGGATATTCTGGAGTTATAAAAGTTTTGACTCCATCAAAATTTTGTACAACAGATTTCATCATTATATTATTTGAATTAAATTGCTGCCTATTTAATAAACCTTTTAACCTAAAAATATGTGTTTAGAATTAGTAATGTGAATAAATTTACACGACTTGATTCGGTTTAAATTTTCCTATTTTGGGGATTAAGTCGCGTAAATTTATTTGATCTTGACAACACTTATTTACCGCTGAGGATCTAGCATAAAAATAAAAACCATGTAACCGACAACCAAGGCCAGTACATCAGATGAAAGATCTCATTTTTGTACATTGAAAATTGTGTCACCCAAAAAACATTTAATGAAAAGCAAACGTGCTCAATAACGTCCACACCTGTGCTAATGTAATTATTAGAGAAAATTCGAAAATGTATCTTTTTTTTAATTAGTCATTATTTATGTACAGCAGCAATAGGTTAATCGCGTCAATTAAGCTTTTAATTAATTAATATGTAAATTAAATATTAAAATAAACTCTACACATCTAAAGAAGGTGCGATTTTCCTGCTAAAATCTGTTTAAATAGTTAAACATTAATTAAATAAAAGCCTAATTAACGCGGTTAGGTTTAGGTTTAAGTGGCAGCTTGCGCTCACAAAAACTAAAATTATTTTATTACGAGCAAAATATTAGGTATTGCGAGCGTAATTTTTGCAACATAAAATAAATCTATTCGACTTACACGCATAAGTAGGAAAATTCTAACTTATATTTTAACTTTACCCAATTCCGTTAGAAAACGTTGTAGCGTTGTTAAACACTGTTCGGCCATGAATTTGAAAACTTCCAGATTTAGGTATGCCATTTTGAGTCCATTCCATTAGATCAACATTTTGCACTTTAAAATGAATATTTTCAATTGCCAAAACATCCGCGTTTACATCTTGGATAATTTTTTTGCCAGTAACAATATTTGGGATATCGTATCGGACAACATCACTATCTAGACGTAAACCATTCACAGTAAATTCTCCTTCCAAATCTAAAATTTTTTTTTGTTTTTTTTATTGAATTTCTTTATTTAATATGCCTAACTTACTAATAATTTCACAATTTTCTACGAATAAAACATCTTCAATAACTTGATCAACATCTTGGAGTATTGCAGTTCTTATAAAATCAGCCAAATTAATATCAAAGACGCTACCCCGAACCCTAGCTTCAGGAGCGAATAGATCTGATGCAAAGTTGATTCCTTCTGAGAAATCTAATTTTGCAGTGATTGTTTGATTTTTGGTTTTGCTAAAATAATTATTATTTAATAATTCTAAGTTTTCACCGTCGACATATCCCTAAAAAATAGTTTAAATATATTACTGCGTTTTAGAAAATTTATTATTTGCTAACCATAACGGTTAAGTTGTCTTCAAAATATAACTGATCAAAATTTAGGTGATTTTTTAACGTTACTTCCTTATTTTTTAACCAACAGGTATCCATTATTTCACTTATATTAAATTCGTTTGCTCTATTTATAATTGGACCTTTTACAAAATATGCATTTCCTACAAAAAATTATTAATAAGTAAAAAAATAATTAAAATAGAAAGTATACGTTTGAATTAAATTAATAAAATGAAAGAGAAAAAGATTTAATAAATCATAGTTGTCCAAAAAGCTGACTATTGGTGGAAGTAGTGAAACTTTCCTGGAATTTTTTCTGTTTCCATCTGTCTCAGATTAAATGGGCTTTTGGCCACAGGCATTAGAAATTTAGATTTAATTTAATGTAATTTTAAAAATCAACACAAATTTATAAATTATTTAATAAAAAGTTTCATTCATATTCTAGACTTCTACAGTATCACGAATCTTATAACAGGTTTCCGAAATTTTATAATTTACTTTTCTGTGACAAATGAGATGCTAAAACCTTTTATCCCCATTTTATTTTCAACTCTCTTTACTATGGTGTTTACCGTTTTTCAAAACTTTTTACCATTTCAATAACATAAACTTTCCACAAAATACCACTTTTTTTAATGAAGCAATTAATTCTCATTTTAGGGTTAAAAAATGTTTGGATGTACCTTTAAGGTTTTTTTAAAAAGAGGGGAAAATCGGAATTTGGGGTTTTTAGTATGTAATTTAGTCATACACCTATGTGAAGTTTACACTCCGAAGTTTTTAACAATTTCTTCTCGTTTGCCCAGTTTAAATATTTAATAGCATTAACAAAAAAAAAACATTCAAACAATAACAGAGCCTATTAAGTATTCCAAAAAGTCTAAATTTAAAATTTACACACCGTTTACGATTAAATTTTTAGCCGTCTCGTCCTCGCTGGGTTTTGAAAATGTGCAAAGTGATGATAAATTTACATTATTAACAATTCCGTCCACGTAAAGCTTTCCTACAATCGTTACATTTTCTTTAAAATTTAAATTACTTATTATTATTTCGTTTTGATCATCAGCAATTATGTTTTCAACATCAACTCCTTCAATGTGTCCTTGCAACGAAATAACATCCAGAGATAATAGTTCGTTTTCTAAAAATATGAAAATAAAATATTAATTGTAATAAAAATTAACGTCAAAAAAATTAAATTTTAGAGACTAAAAGTTCCTTTTTTACTACATATTATAACTTACTGAATGTTATCGAATCAAAAGTATGTGCTTCATCCGCCTTTACCGAATTTTCACTTATCTCGGTTAAATTAAGCCCATTAATAGAGTTTGATTTTATGTAAGAGTTACCATACAAGATTAAATTATCAAAATACTGATCATCGGATATTGTTTGATCTTCACCAGATTGCATCCAATTTGTGTCAAAATTCAACGCGCTAAATTCGTTTATTTTATTGTTAAAATAAATATTTTCAATGATTAAATTCGGCGGTAAATCAACATAGGTTTTAGTGTCAAAAACTGCTTCAGCTTTCTTTATAAGTGCAGGTATTCTATTCATATTAATACTTCTTCTAGATGTCAAATTATCCACGGTCATATTTTCAAAATGTTTATGCCCTTTAACTTTCAGTGTGGTATTTTTGAAAACCGTATCATTAAGCATTTGGGCAAAATTAATGTTGTTTATATTTCCCAAAATAATTAAATTTTCAGCCTCGATCTCTTTAACTTTTAACATATTCAAAACTGTGGTTCCATGTAATTCATCCTGCTTTCCATTTAACACCATATTTTCTAAAGAGTGTGTACCTATTTTGATATTTTCGCTATTTAAGGAGCCTGTTATTATAGTTTGTATTTGGTGTTTTCCTGATATTAATTGGTCCCCTTCGATTTTAAAAACATTACTTTCTAAATCGGGCATATTAATTCTATTGACGTTAATTAAATGCGTGGATCCTGTGATGTGAAGATCGCCTTCAAAAGTTTTCCAACCTGTTATATATTGGGTTTCGTTTATGCCATTTAATACCCATAAATGTGGATTTACATCGTTAATTTTGTCTACAAATATTTCAAAGACCTAAAAATATAGGAAGAATTATAGTTGTTCATAGTTAAGTAAAATTATTAATTTAAACTACATATGTATATTGTAATTCTAGGTAGTAGTTTGCATATTAAGTTTACTGAGGTTGCTTAAAGATTTTAATCTTTTACGACTTTAATCAAATATTGTTGCGTAGTTTTTTGTTTTTGCAAACGTTTATTCTCCTTTGCAGTAAGCATTCTCAAGGCTTCGGAGTAAGTTCGATAACAGAAAGTCTTGTTTGAGTTAAAAAGTTTATATATAGTTTGAAATTCTCTTCCCCACTAGTTTTGACCATTTCAGGGAGCATTCATAGGACATCGGAGTAAGTCCGATAACTGAAAACTTATCGTTCGAGTAAGGAAGCTTATAGAATAGGCAGTTAAAAATTAGTTTGGATCAGTCTTAAAAATGCTCCCTGCAATGGAGCACGCTAACAACAAAAATAAAACTACGCGACTTAAACCAAAAATGTACAGTTCATAAAGATAAACATCATCTTAAAAGAACATGAAAACTATGCTGTTGCTAAATAAACAGCTTTGGATCTAAGTTTAAAACTTAAAAATTTTCAAAATATTTTCTAACATTGTTGAAAACGGACATACAGTAAACTAACCATAGTTTTTACTTTATTATTTAATACCAATTTCTCTTACATTAAGTTGTTGTGTAAAATCCAACCGAGTATTAATCTCCGTTTCGGAAATTCGTAAACCTTCCTTCTGCAATTTATTTAAAGAATATTTCCCATGCTTTGTACCTAAATTTTTAGCAGCAATTATATTTTCAATCGTAACATTCCCTCGAAGTATATAATCATTAAATAATTCCAATTCTTCATCAATTTTAATAACAGGGTTTAAATGACTAAGACTCTCGCTTTGGATTTTTACCCGCAAATCCATTGGATTCATCAATTCTACATCATCAAACAATTTATCGCCTATAATATGTTGTAAATTTGAACTATTTTGCAATAATACATCCAATTTGTCGTTCTTAGCGTTGATTTGATTTAACCTATCCAAAATAGTTATGTTATTCGCTAGGAGATCGTTTACGAATTGAATATCTTGTTGAAGCTGGTAAATTCCTTCATCTATTTTTATCAGGGATTCTGGAATTTTTTTGTTGTTTAAATAATTTTTAATTTGGACATTGTTAGCATGTAATTCATCAAAAAAATAGTTAGCAGTGAGTTCCTGATTTCCAGAATGTCTTAGAGCGTATTTATCTAATGTGGGTAAGTCTACGTTGTTGATATAGCCTCCAATTACTAAACTTTTTGCATTCAAAGCTGCTAAATTCGATATTTTAATGGGTTTCTTAGACAAGTGAATAGTACTAAGATCCAATTTGTTTAAACGCTTCACTTGAGTTTTTTCTGTTTCCACATTTTTAATATTTAAATCCCCCAATAATTCTTGATCGTTGTCTTTTAACAGCAATCGATGCTTTGTAAAGTTGACATTATTGATTGTACCATTTAACTTAATTGCTTTATTAAACATGACGTTGCCTGTAACAATTAAATCTTGTAGGTTCAAATCGTGGTTGTTGTATAACATTTCATGTTCTTGGTGTTGATTTATTAACTTTGGAACGAAATTATTTTCAAAGCTTGCGGTATTTAAGTGTATTTTATTTAAGTTATTGGCGTTGTTTATGTTAATTACATTTTCCAAGAAGTCAACAACCTCATTGTCTGCAATCGTTTTAGCTATAATGGAATTAAAGAAATTATCGTTATTAAAGATTATGTTGTCGGCGAAAATATCTCCTGGGATAACGTTCACTTGTGAGGTTGACTTAGAATCTTGTAATATGTCACCTATCCTTTGCATTTGAAAATTTTGATGGTTAAGTTGCGATTGGATATCTTTTAATTTAATTTCTTCATTTGATAAACGCAGTTTATTTTCATTCTGTAATATAATTTCTTATTAATGTAATTAAAAAAGGAAAATTATTTATTTAAAAACGATTTAAATAAATGAAATCAGGAAGATATTTTATCGTAACAGTTTTTGGCAGATAACCGAAATTTGATAGTACGACCTATGCAGGTAATTTTTTTAGGGTGTTTAGTAATAAATATAAGAAATAGCTAATATACATACACCGATAATTTTGAACTTTGGAACGTTTGGAACTTTTCCCATTAATTACATTTTCTCAGGTGTGATATTTTTTAACTTTTAGTTTTTAGGCTAGACAGATTGCAAATAAACAGAAATTATAAAAAAAATACTTTGTAATTTCATTGACTTTAGCGAGTGGAAAATATTTTTGGTAGGTGTTTGACAAACTTTAAATAAAAAACAAAAATGTACCTCGGTCTCAAGTGTATGAAAATTATTATCTGTAAAATTTTCAAAATTAAATTTTTCAGAAAACTGTAACTTCTGATCATCTAAAGTTGCCTGCCTGACAAATTTTGAAACTTTTGATTCTTTGCCCACATCTAAATCAAGAAGTGATTTTTTGCACCATATAAGCAAATCGTCATATTGGCGATTTAAATCGTTCTGTTCCTTAAATTTGATATTAAAGAAATTTGTCACATCTCCATTTTCATTGGAAACAACTAAAAGTGAAACAACTTTTATAGTAATAATAATAACAATTCATTTCTATAATTTGATTTTGCAATTTTTATTAATAAACGTACCTAGAAGTGATTTTTCGTTAAAAATGTAGGAATTCATTGATAAGATTCCTTTTCCTAAAGCACCATTTGTAAATTGGGTATCTGTTTCAACAAATTTCCATCCATCATATTGGAAAATTTTTAAACCTGTGAATTTACTAACAGCAAATAATGCAAATTCGCCTTTACCACCCTTAAAATAAATCATATATTATGCATAAAAAATCACTAGCTTTTTACATTATTATGTGTGCTTTTTATTAACTCAGTGATTCTCAACCTTTTTAGTCCCTCGGAACAATTTGGAAAATTTAAAAATTTGACGAGGCTCTATTTTATATAAAATAAAGCTACTGAGGATTTGTAAAGATCCTATTGTTATTTGAAGATGTGGTAATAACCAAAACTACAGTAATAAATAAACATAATTTAGTAAAATTAAAGAGAGCAAATTAAATTAAATGATTCTACAATCTGGCGGCTCTTGTGACGTACTAAAAGTAGTCTCGCTGCTCATACAGTGGTTGAGAATTGCTGCATTAACTTATTTTTAAAGAAATAACTTACAACAACAGGTAACCATTTAGTAACACCATTTAAATTGAAACTTTGAAAAGGAATAAAAAAATCATCCACAAATTTATAAATTATTGATTTAGCATTATATTTTATAACACCATTTTGATCTAAAATATTGACATTTTGTTTAAATTGATTTTTAACATGTTTGTTACTAGTAAAGTACGGAAATCTGAACATATAAATTTTAACCGGCTAAAATCAAAAACCTTGGATGACAGTGTAATTAAGGATAAAATTAATGATACCCAGTCCACATATGAGATTTTTTTATTATTTTGGTTAGATTAGTGTAAGGAGGCGGTTAGAGTTTTTAAATAATATTTTTCTTTTGCTTCATTATTTTGCCTACTGAAATAATTTGTCTCCAACTAGTCAGACCCATTATAACCCGCACATACATGTAGTATTACCTCATTTCCATACTTTACTCTTAATATATATAAATATTTACCTTTAGAAAATGTATTAGCAATAATTAAAAAGCATTCCTTTTCATTTTCGTTTTTAAAACAAAAAAACTTTATATCCGAAGCACCATCCGTTAAAATTTTTTGGTAAGTAACAAAATTTTCCAAATTTAAATCATATTTAAAGATTTCTGAGTATATATTAGCATTACCTACAATAAATAATATTATAATTGTGTACAACAATTGATTAAATCTAAGTTTAGTGGTATAAATGATAATAATAAAATTTAGCATGGAAATCTTCAATTATATTTCAGGAACCCTGCGAACAAAAAAGTAGTACAAGCACAATTTTTTGGGGGAAATATTCAATAATATTTTAGAGCCCCTGTCCATAAAAAAGAGGTACACACACTTACACAGACATATTTTTATTTTGGTCAATTTTTGTCCAAATGATCCACTAAATTTTTATTATTTTTTTGCACGATTACAATACTTTATCTTGGTATCGTATGATAAAAGTTATTATAGGATAAGCCAAAATAAAATCTAGTAAAGCTTGTGTAAAATTTACCACTGGATTTTGAATGCACCAGGTGCACAGGATTATTAATCTTGTAAGCTTTTTTTATACAGTAGGTAGTAATAAATTTATTATTTACCCAAATTATCCTGTTGATTAGCTACAGCTATAAAATGTGATTTTCCAATAACAAATGGCGTGGCTTTCATGGCGCATGAAGTATTTATATGCTGTAAAATATCAAAGTGACCCCCTAGCCATTTATAAATAGTGCTAGGTCTTTCAGTTTCGTCTTCCCCTTTAGATACATTTTTTGAAATCATCATAAAAATATCTCCATTTTCTTCCCTGGCATAAAAGTAATGGGTTTCATTAAATAAACTTATTAAGCGCTTTTAACATGTAAGCTTTTTATATATAATATAAATTTTCTTATTTTCGGTTACGTTTCGCCTATCATTGTAAGTAGTATTGCCAAGGCCACGGAGTATGTCCGATGACTACAGACCTTAAAGCAATGTTAAACGAAATATTGGCCACACCGAATCAATTTAAGCGACTTAAACCAGAAAATAAGAAAATTTACTAATGATATGATTTTTAATTACCAAATTGAAATGTCGTTGACTTTATCCACTTCCAAATTTTGAATTGGAACCAATTTTTCCTCATTAGTAAATTGATAAACAATTGTTTTCTTGTGAAAATCCAAATCGATCGATACATTATTTGCAATTACAATAAAAGTTCCATTGTGAGTCGTATGAATGCCAAACTTAACATCACTATTAACGGTTGTTCTAATTATTTCTTGAAAATTTGATCCCTGAAAATTATTTTACTTATCAATATAAATTTTAGGTAATTAAAGCTAATAGTGTCCAAAAAAACAATTTAGACTTGGCTAAATGATATAGAATATTTGCGATAATCCAAGTTATGGTAAAGAGACATTTTAAATTATGTACAGTAATTCCTCCATTTAGTGAGCGTAAATTATGGAAAAATACTGAAATGTTTCCTATTTTTAAATATTTTAGTATTTCTGGTGTAGATGAGGTTAACTAAAGGTTTTTTTTAATTATACGTCAATAAATTAAATAAAAGATATTTCTGATAAAAAACACATATTTGCAACCACTTTAAATTGAATTTATGTTTAAAGAGAAAAAAATTGTAAATGAAATAAAATATTAAAAAACGTGGTTTGTTATAAAAAAGCTGTAGACTAATCATAAGGTTGGGTACATTAATTCCTCCATTTTAGGTACGATAATGGAACTATCAGTGGAAAGCTCCTTCAAATAAGGAGTTGCTTCTTATTTACAAAGAGTTTAGCTTGGGGTAGATAAAATTTAACTAACATTTTAAAGATGTATAAATCAATATAAGACTAATGAAAAATAAACTTGTAGTTATTAATCGCTTTGCCAAGTCGTGTAAATGAAGAACGCGTAAAAGGAGGGAATACTGTAATGTTAAGTATAGAAATCATCTGCTACTATTTCTAACTTACGTTATATTTGTAAATAATTATAAAATCTTCTTTTTGTTTATCTAAAACAACTGAATACCAGGATACGCTTTCATTTGATTTATGTTTAAAGAGCCTTATATCTTTGGGAAATTTAGAAGGAATTTTGTTAAGAGGTTGCAAATCGTTTACAATGTAGAAACCTAAAATAAAGCATATATACATTTAATTTATATACAGGTACTCCTCACTTAACGACCGAGTGCGGTTCATAGGACTACATCGTTAGCAGAATTAGTCGATAAGCGAGGAGCTTAATATGAGTCATGCTTTTCCTTTTCGCCAACATCTTGGGCTGTAGGGTGCAGAGTAAAATGTTAAAATTATATACGAAATAATTTTGTTGTCTTTATGATGACCCTTTACTTCTCTGTGCTAGTAGTAAACCCGTAAAACCAAAGCCTAGGTCGTTAAGTTAGGAGCACTTCAGCCTAAATAAGGCAAAACATTATTCTTTACATTACTGGACTATATTTTAATTTTAAGAATCATGGAATTTAAAACACTAGAAGAAGAAAAATTAAAGCAAAATCTTCAACTACAACTGACAGAAATAGAAATGTTACAATCGATGTACCCAAATCCAGGCGAATTAAAATTTGATGAAAATTTCGTTGCATCTGACATTCAGCTATTCATCAACGATGAAAGTAAAACTCTACCACCATTCATAGATTTTACACTATATCTAACAATAGGCGATAATAAGTTTGAAGTATGCATTAATTTATCGCCTGAATATCCCGATGCAGAACCAGATATTTTTATAAGGAACAATAAATTAAATCGTTTAGAACATACAAAAATTAATAAAGATTGTAACGAATATATTGCAACAATAGTAAGAGGCGAGCCGTGCATATTTTCAATCATTTCATGGCTCCAGGAAAATACGGATAATTACCAGGAAATTATTACAATGGATAATTTACAAACAAAAAGTGACAATGAAGATAAATTAATTAGATTGTGGATATATTCTCATCACATATATAATAAATCTAAAAGAAGGGAAATTTTAAATTTAGCAAATCATTTAAAAATTAGTGGATTTTGCATGCCGGGTAAACCTGGAATTATCTGCGTGGAAGGTTATGCCAACGATTGCAACGAATGGTGGCAAACTATCAAATCAATGACGTGGAAACGAATCTTTTGCAAAGTTACTGAGGAATGCAAGAATCCAGAAACATTTTTAAAATTTAAAACGTTTGAAGAAATTGCTTTCGTCAATAGCGGTGCAAGATGCAACCACATGGATATGGGAGAGTTGTATAAATATCTTGAAAAGCACGAGTTAGCATTTATTTTTAAAGAATTGTTTGGAGTTGATGGAAAATCAAATCAATAATTTATTTTTTCTTTACAAAATATTTTTTAAATTATACACAAAAAATATTTATTTAAAATAAAATAAAAATAATTAAAATATTTTTTGTTACTTTACCATAATTATCCTTTTTAATTCCACGTTTGCCTCTATTTGTATCATCTTTTTCATACCCATAAGTAATTTTTATTAAATTTAAATAATTTTCTACTTGTCGATCAATAATGTTAAAAGATTTATTTAAATCTTCACCTAAAAATATTTGTCTTTTATTTTACACCTAAAATAGCTTAAAAATTAAATTTTTACCCAAAAAAATATTTTTTTAATTTAAATCTACACCTAACCCAACCCAGCTTAAAAATTTAAAATTTTTCGATGCAGTACAGCTATAAAAATTTATATTTAAAAAATCCTACCTTTTATGATTAAATTTGTGTGAAGGTTTGCAAAAAAGTTTTCTGTTAAATAATCAACTTCATTATTTGAAAACGGTTTTGCATTTATTGTTATTAAAATGCCTACTAATTGTAGGCAGAATAAAATTTTCATCTTAGATTAAAGGACCACTCAAACAACACATTGAACACAAAAATAAGCAAAGCAAATGGTTTTAAAAGAAACGAATTTTTTTGTGGATAAATTGAATTTAAAATTTGGAGTTTGAACCTTATTACCAACATTAAAAATTTTCTTAAAGAAAATCAATAAATTTAAAGAGTACGAAGAACAAAATTCAAATAATATACAGAGTGATCACAAATAGCGTGTATTTTTTTCAATAAATTGATCAGACGTATTGCTATGGTAATACAGTACTACGTTTTAGAACATTAAAGTGATTAACGTCGGTGCATATGTACACTTACTTATTGTAATTTTTCCTACATATTTCTAATTAGCCTCTCCATGTCTAATACCGACTTACACCACCGAATGGTGAGCCCTAGCATCTGAGCAACTTTGTGGAAGATTAGGTTGCGAATCCAAGATTGAGTTACCAACACCAGTGAGAAGGAAGATCGGAGAACAGACTTAAATACGGTATACTCGAAAAGGTTAGTCACATTTAGGTGGATAGCTTTTGGGTAGAGGTAAGAGGTGCCGGTAGAAAGGTGATGGTGGACATTAACATCAAGTAAAGAATAGTGTAATGAGAACAAAGCAATTTAATACTTTGAAAATTTGTATATTGGTTTAAGTCTAAATACAAAGCTGAGAGTAGCACTCTCAATTCTAGTCTTCAGGAGACCCCAAAACGCAAAAATCTGTGTGTAAAAGTGGAAAATTGGGTTCGAACATCTTTAACAGCATTTGCATGACTTTACCAACTCATTTATTCAGAGTGATAAGCATTGTACTCTACTAGAAGGGATAAAGTCTCAATCAGTTTTCAACGAATAGCATTTGGATCCATTTAAATTTTAATATTTAGTAGTAGTAAAGAAATGCATGTAATAATCATATAGATATATGGCGACATGTCTCCCAGTCATTTAATTCTAATAAATCATAGGTAAAATCAAAATAGATGCCTATG
>JARJDX010112480.1:0-10527 GCA_030264735.1 Gymnusa sp. GC000175 | reverse complement strand
CCTCAACACGCTACCACCTGACATTGATTTCAAAAACCTGAGTCATCGCACATTTTTAGAAAAATGCAAAACATTGCACTGATCTTGTCCCTATGCTTAGTTTTTAGTTTTTACCACTTCTATTAATTTATTTATGTTATTTCTTATTATTATTTATATTTAGTTCAAGGTTTAATGGTTATGTGGAAGAGCAGGGTATGTTCTCTCTTGAACATACATCTGAACATTGCCATATTTTAGATCACTTAAGATGTACTTTTGTGAACTTTAAATAAAAGTCCTTTATTATTATTATTATATATTTGTTACAAAAATATTAGGCTAACTCAACTCGTATGCTCGTACCATAGTTTAAAATTTTGTTGTCAACGCCGTCTGTATGGGTAGTCTTCACGTCCATTCTGTTTCTATTTTTTTGTAATTTTAATCAAGCTTCGTTGATTCCTAGGATCTTCTTTAAATGATGTGATGATGCCTTTTCTTGGATTTTTGTTTAACAGTCAGGCTTCATTTCTATACGTAATAGTGCTTTCTGTAAAAGTAGTAAATATTGTTTTTTTGTCTTCTTCCTCTTATTGTGCGCAAATGGGCTGCTTAAACATTGCTTTTATAGTTATTGTTCTTTTGAAATGGATTCGTAACTATTTTTATATCATTTTGGAGCTCTCCTGATTCGTCTTCAGCAATTTGGTATATTGCTTCTGTTATGTTAAGGTCGTACGTACAACCACGCCCCGAAAAAAAAAACGATTTCGTTTTGATCCAACCTGGTTGTTAAACCTGCGCATGAACCATCGAACTTCATCTAAAACAGAACCAAATTGTGCCACCTGTCTCAACGTGTATGTGCCCTTTACATGCTGCATGATTTTCTCCCTTTTATACCTCATCATGTTATTGTTTGAAGTGATCTAATTTTATTAGTTCAATGGAAACTTGCAACGGTCTATTAATCATGTTTTGTAAATACCCAGAAAATATGTCTCATCGATCATGATGAGTTGACTGTGGACTTCCCAATCAGGAGCCGACATGCCCGCCAAAATAGTTGTGTTTACCCAAAAATTTCAGATAATCTGTACAAATTACATATCTTCAGAGCTCTAGCTTCGCCAATTTTTTAGCGTTGTTACATTGCGCGTGATAACTTTCATTATAAATTTGTAACGCCATGCCCACCACCAACGCTTAAGCACCCGGGATATAGATTCTTGTATTTATTAAGTATTTACAGTCTACACATTAGGCCCAATTCACGCAGAAGAGACGTCGGGCAAAGAGGTGGGGCGGACGTGGCACAGGTGCGACGTGGTCAATATACACAGAAGGGATAAATAAAGAGCAGTGCCTCTTGCGAGTTGGAATAAATATGTTTTCAAACGATGCTAGCGATAGAAATTGAAGATGTTATTATGGACCTGGTGTATTTATAAAACATTCAACGACAAAGAAGTTGCTGGGGACATCCTTTGTGGTTGAGAAAAGGGCCCACTAGTGGCACATTCTGTATTAGTGTCATATATTGAACTGCAAATCGTCACGTGTTTTTTAAAAATCGAACATTAAAAGTAGATTAACAATTAAAATATGGCAAGGCGCTCAAGTGGCATCCTCTTCATATACCCTCCTCAAGACGTGGCGCGGACGAAAGGCGGGCGTCCGCTTTCTGCTCGCTCTGTGTGCATTTACCCATATAGGAAAGACAAGGATATGACACGCGACCGCGCCACGTCTTTGCCCGACGTCTCTTCTGTGTGAATTGGGCCTCAAATTCGTTTTTAGCTTCAAATATAAAAACAGTTATATAGATATTTAGTTAAGAATCCCAAGATGTTTTTATCAAATAAAATGTAATAAAATTTTATGTTATTACATTTTTATTATAAGGGGCACACCCCGGTTACCAGAGAAGTAACCACATTTATTTATCATTAAGCAAACTTGCTTATCTCCCACAAGCAACTACTAATCGATACTTATGGAATTTGTTTCGCTAGAACGACTATAAAAACATGACCGCAGTAATATTTAAATTCCATTTAGCATTTAACGCTTGTGACAATAAAATTTTGCACGTTGCAAGACAAGTTCAATATTAACAATTTAGGTCGTGATTTAACGCAATTTGCATTTAAATAAAATACATTTTACGATAAATCCCAATTACATTTATTTCCTTATTGCTTCATTTTAAGCAAATAAAACGGGATCGAGTCGAGGCTATTTATGGTATTTTTGCATTTTAGTTGGTCTTGTAACGTTGTAACATTGTCAGATATTAAAATTTTAGTGAAAATTGCAAAATTTTTAGGTTATGAAACTTAAAATATTTTGATAAATTCCCGTTTGTAATTTTAATCTAGATAATTACTTTGCTAATTTTAATCTAGGTAGTTATTAATACTTTATTTTTTTTTTGCTTTTTTCTTTAACATAGTGGTGATGCGACAAAGATTTATATATAAACTACCCTCTTCCTCTGTTGGCAGGGATTTCTTCTTCTAGGACTGTTGTTCCTCTCTATTTTGTTCATTATGGCAACGTCCAATCTTTTGATATGTTGGTCATATTCATTACTGCTACCAGTTGTCCAGAATCTGGTATTTTTTTGTTGAATGGCAGTCAAATTTTTATTTAGGTATTTAGTTATTTGATCTATTTGTCTCTCCTTTTTTAGTATATATTTGGAGCTTTTTGTTCACCGAGATACTTACCTCATCACTTCGTCGATCGGCAGGAGTTTCTTCTCCGCCTAGGACAATTGTCCTTAGCTGTTATGACCTTTCTATTCTCTTTATATGTTGCAACCTGTTATCCAGATAGTGATACTTTCTATATTGTATGACACCTAACAGTCTGATAATTATTTAGTTGGTTATTTGATCTATCCGTCTCTATGTTTTTCTTTAACATGGGCTTAGAGCTTTTTTGTTCACCAAAGATCATAAACTGTATCTCCATCATTCGGTAGGAGTTTCTTCTCCGCCTAGGTTTACTGTCCTTAGCTACATATTTTGACTGTTCATTTTCTTGATGCGTTGATCTCATTTTCTCCTGCTACCTGTTGTCAGGATGCTGATATTTTCTATGTTGAGTGATAGTTTGATAGTTTGGTTTAGTTATTTATTTGTCTTTTTCTTCTTATTCCTTTAACATTGGCTTGGCCCCTACTATTCTCAAAATATTCATAAACCATCTTTTGATCTCTTCGGCCTGTTTTTCTTTTTATTCTTGGCTTGTTGTTTCTAGCATGTATCAATAAATTGGATTTTTGTAATTTTTTTATCGGAATTCTTCAGCTTTATTACAACATCTACAACACTTATTTTCCACATTATCTACATACATATTAAGTAACTAAATATATTATTTCTTAAATTAACTAGTAGACAAATGAAATTACTTTGAAAACAATAAGAACATTTTTAAGGCAGTCTCGAAATGAGACAAATGACTGTGATTAGCGTTTCAACTGTTTCAAGGTCGTTCAACTCCGGCGTGATGACATTTTTTTTTCTGTATCCAATACTTAAGTGTGCACGATGATTGATTCTCCAGCATGTTACGGATCGGAATGATTAGGTTTAAGTGATTGTCAGGACATTTATGGTGGTTGCTTGTGAAGCGCGTGGATTGTAGAAGAAACGACAAGTGAGAGTAAGGCAACGGCAAAACGGTAAGATGTCGCGGGGGCGGGGCGTGGCATTGACCCTGTGGAGCAACATTCCTCCTCGAATACGTCAAATATCGACCAACTATATACATAGTGTACAAAATAAGAATGCAAAGTATGGAAATTTCTTAAACGCCAAGAGCTAGAAAGTTAAATAATTAACTGGTACAATAGATCATATCTAATAATTAATAAATATTTTTCAGTTAGTTACTATATTTTTGCGAATTTTATTCCTAACTGGCTATCGATCTAGAGAGGTCCTTCAGCCGTGAGTCAGATATGTCTCACACCCATCTTTACAGAGTGATGTCATTCATTTTTTCTTAATTTTATATTTTAATTGATAAGAAATTACACTAAATTAGTTGGTAACATTTTAGTGAAATATTTGATTTTTTCTTGTACAAAAAATTTCGATTATATTCCGACATTGATTTTTAAAATCACATTCGTTCACCATGGACCAGCGATAGTTGACTTACTCAGAAAAGTATCCCTAGAATAACCCTATAAAAAACCATAACGAGCAAATAACAACCAACGACTGCAGCTTCTAAGCCACGAAATTTCAATTTTTTAGTGATCATCATGTTCCTTTGATCTGAATATCTATTTTGAAATATTTTTATCTATAAACACTAATCCTCTTTTCCTTCTTTTACCAGATTTCCTTGGTGTACACATTCGAATACTATAACATTGTTCCATTAAGAAGGAAGTGATTTGTTTTTAAATAATATGAAAACTACGTGCACCAGGAGAAAAAACAAAAATTGGTAGATCATCTTAAGATCTATAAAAAGTCTTGTGCCTCGAGATGATGTAAGTGGTTTACTTAGATTTTGGTTACAATAAATTTCGTTTTATATTTATTCGAAAGTCGTTAAGTCTTCAAAGCCCCTTTTGATCGACACGCACTCATTAAGCGGAAAAAAATTGCCAGACGCTTTTCCTTTTTTGTCCGATCTGCGTTGTGTTGAAAAATCAAATGTCGGTAACTCTGAAACCTTCTCATATTGTTCCTGTTTTATGCTATAAATCTTGCTGGAATTACTTTTTCCACTTCTGTTGTGTAAATTTTGAAGATGTAGAACAATTTACTTAGTAGCCTTTACCTTTTCTAATAAAATGGTTATTGTATGTCGTGCCACACACGACACAGATTTCTTGTTTTTTTTGCCCGATTCTGACAGTTTTGCTAACGATCTTATAGGCTTACAGTTTTAGCTATTTACCTTTAAGTGGAATCATACCTAAGGTATGAAGCATTTGAAATGTGGTTACATAGAAGAATGCTCCGAATTTCGTGGGTACACAAAACGACAAACAATAAAGTGTTACGAAGAGCAAATGCAAACCGTGAACTTCTATCCAACATCAAAGACAAGAAAATCAGCTACCTTGGACATGTCCTGAGAGGGAAGAAATACCATCCACTCCATCTTATATTAAAGGGGAAAATCGACGGCCGACGTGGAGTCGGCAGAAGGCAAATGTCCTGGTTGAGGAACGTTCGTGAATGGACAGGGATCAACTTTTTAGACTGATAGAAGACCGGCAAGAATACGTCAAAGTCAAGGAGGCCGGACACGGTACACGAAAAAAGAAGAAGATACAGATACCTAAGGTGTATCTGTTAATCTGTTATAATTTATTAACAATAATTCTGAAATCTAATAGAAAGGTACAAATGCATGTAGCAAAAACCATCTATTTAGGGCAGTGGTTTCGAAAATATAACTAGCTTTAATTATGCTATCTTTGGAATGGAGAAGACACTTAAAGAAAAAGATCTCCGAGTGCACCCACCACCTATAATATTAATTCATAAATAAATACACAATGTATTAATAAAATCTTGTTGCTTGTAAAAAATACTAACGTCGAGTACCGCGGTATAAAAACAATTTATAAATAAAAAAAGACATCACATGTGTGTGTAATACATTTAAACTGCGCGACAAGAAATAATCGGATGATTGATGATGGCGTAATCTGTCAAACGAACAAAAGAACTTCTAAATGCGAATTTCAAGCCAAACTGTAAATAGAAACAAAAAACAATGACTGCCGCTCGCTTTTCTAGTAAATATTTGTTTAGAAAAACAATAGAAGGGCGTGGGTGGTATTGATAAGTCAAGTGGCATGTGGAAGCACTAAATATGATAAAACAAATGCTTGTAAAAAAAATGTAGCGTGATATTGCCGTCGTAAAATTTAATGCGGAGTACCAACACAAAACAAAAATTATGATTACGCGATGACAAATTAACAACTTTCATAAGAAATAAAAATGTTATCAAAATCTTACAATTAGTCACCGGGTGAGCGAACAATGCGCGTGTGAGTAATTCCAAGATATGTTACAAAAAGAATTAAACATAAAAATGTACATCAGTAAGCACATTAATCGCAAATTGCTAATAGATGAGAAATCGAATAATTAAACGTTCGGCCTCCAAACAGAAATGTAAACGTAGACGAAATTCCAGCCGACGTTTGAGAATTTTATGATGATTCGTCGACATCATTGCTGCCCATCATTACAAATCGCATATTCACCTCGCGCATGCAAATAAAACATGCGAAATCGAGTTTGTGCGGAATCACTTGATCCACTAAACACTGCTTTACTTGCTTTACTTAATACATGAAGCGCTTGATTAAAAATAGATAATTTGCGTCAATCATTTAATGTATGCACACATGCGGTAGTGATAAAATCATAAGAGCAGCAAATTATTACTATGTACTTTAATAAAGCAAATTGAACCAGGCAAAATAAAAGTTTAATATTTTCAAAAAGATCAGTGTTTAGAGTGAACCATTATATCAATTCCTTTTACTTTCATTTACGAAGTATAAGAAAGTATAGTAATCGTAAAAATTTTCTGCCCTCACCTCATCTAGAAAAAGTTGATTTCGAATTGGTGTCAGTCTATTGGTCGTGTCCTCTATAGTCTATACTCTATATCTATACAACCCAGATGGCTAAACTGATCGGAAATTCATATTTACACTTTTACCAAAAATTGGGAGGTTCCAGTGAATTTTGGCTTAAATCCACCAACCGAATTGGTTAGGATTTTGTTTTTTTGCAAATATTTTAAAAACTATCAAGTTTATGGAAAAACATAAGAGTACAAAAGTTTTTAGAATTAAATTTGCAATAAAATTTGTTCTAATCATTTTTTTTAATTGCATACTGTTATAATCAGCTGACAAATATGGTCATATCGGTCAAAAGTAATAAATGTCATTATCGGAATTATTGCCAACATATATTTCAACAAAATGATATTGCAGAGATATACTGCCAACCTAATTAGCTGATAATTAATGAAATGTAGTTAAATTTTTCTGAAAACTAACGGATATGTCGCAAAGTCATAAATGAAAGTCGTGTGGTGACCATACTTTAATTTTTTAAATTAAATGTTCCCTTTTAAAACTTCTTTTAAAGAATAATCCTTTTAATAGGATAATAGCTTATTAAAAGAACCAAAAATATTTTACTGCTTTTCTTAAAAAAGTCAAATTAAAAACAATTGCATGTCAGTTAGTTTGGCAGTAAAGTAATAATTAAGTTATTTCTCTTAGTATGCTATGATGTGAAAAAAATAAGAACGCGTCAAAATAACTTCATTAATTAAATTCTGGGCGTCCGTATTAATTAAAGTTTATTAATGGCGTTTTGTTTGGGCCCGAAATCGCAGCAATTTGTCGTTTTCCAAGCGGGCCATTCAATTTGCGTTTTTCTTCCATAAGCGGAAAAGCAATTTGGATAATGACGGGTTGTAAAGCGTATCGAATTACAACGCTGTGTCCACGCTAATATAAATTATTCATTACGTAAAGAAGTGAATGAGGAAAAAAAACTATGTATATGGAAATTTACAGTTTGGATGATTGGATAATGCTGTGTTTTAATTGGTCCAAGTTATTAATTACGCATTTGATTTATAAATTACAAGGCGTTCGTTTATAAATGTGTTTTAGAGATGACTAAGCGAGATTAAGTTCGTGTCCAATTTAAACATCCTAGAGACATAAGAGAGTAACATAGTATAAGAGAGTAGATTCGAACCATAAGTGTTGCTCGCGCGCTAAGTAAATAAGTGTGGTAATTAGTGCCATGCATAAAAACCGATACGATCAATCAAAGCCGGCCGTATTAAGCAACCTTGTGTCAGATATAAGGATTTGGGGTCGCGAGATGGATCGCGCTTTCACGCGCAACACGTGGGCGAAAATGCGGGCACAAGGGCTGCAAGGCGCAACGCCACTGAAATATTTTCCATGTTTTTACCTTTTTTGATTAGCAACTGTTGCACTTTTTGGGTTTGGCGTCAAAAGATATGGAAATTCGACCGCAGGAGTCGCGATATCTAACCAGGTGACTCCCGCAATGTATCTGCTTTTTCTCTTTATGCCATAAATGGAATATACAATCGCAAATTAAAAAAAAAGAACGTTGAGCAATATACGTTGAGATTTATTGCGCGTGTTCGTGTTTAGGTCACAAAAAACTAGCGATGTAATTCCTTATTAAATTTACAGGCATTTTAAAAATTTATATTGACATCTGGTCAGTTTGAAATCAATCAGGTCTGTCATCAATTAACACTTATTAAAGTAGTTTTGCCATATAATTTTCTAACTGAATATGGGTTAGTTTGTAATGGCTAAATTTAATTAATCAAGACAGATTATAAATATTGCCTCTTCAGTAAACCACTAGTTTTATTAGAATGTACCAACAATTTCTACTGGGCTCAAAGGCTGATACACGATACACTTTCTATGCATGACGCGCTTGCTAAGCAATGTCATTCATAGAGCCAGGTCCTTCATGTGGGCTATCAAAAGCATATATAAGGGGTCAAGTGGAGCCTCTTATTGGTCTAAATCTAGAGATAAGTCACTGGTGTTACGACAGGACACTGTCCAGTGATGTGTCCCCTTCACAAACTGGGTAAAGTAGAGAACATTACTTGTAGACTTTGTGGAATGGATGACGAAATAGCCATACACATACTCTATGAGTGTGTAGCTTCGGCACTAAACATGCCCTAATAGGTAACACCAGCTTAGGTTAGGACAAAATCTTCTAGGTCTGCCAATGAAGTGAATTTTCTAAGAAAATATTAGTGGGCTTATTGTACAAAAAACATTTTTAGGTTGCTATCTCAAGACAATCGACCTCGTCTAATCTCGGCTCTAATTGTTAAATAGTGTTTCATCTTTCTTTCATTATTTAATTTTTTAGAAACTTTGATTTTAATTTAGAAATTTAGACTTACGGTACAGCTGCCCATTATAAATTGGCGTGTTAAATTGCTCTAAGACAGCCTTGTCACTCCTACTTTTAAGTGCACATCCATAAGTCGTACGCCACGCTAACTTGGGCAAGCAATAGGTACTTTAATAATTTAAAAATATTTATTAATGTATCATATTTTACTTTATCATAGATAAAGTATTGCATTCGTCAAAAAAAAAGTTGAGATTTTAGTGGCAAAACACCTTTTAGAGTCCCCTGAACAAGAATTCAAAAATGTCTATGAAGAAACACAGAGTATTGTATATACTTATCTGTGGTAGAAGTTTGTGTGTGGCACATTTTTGTGGGCTAGGTTTCTCAAAAACCATTAAAGATATCGCCACAAAAATTCATAATTAAGCTTTAACCAATAATTGGAAGAGCCCAGTTACTTTTGGCTGAAACGACCAACCGGAAGGGTAATTTATTGGTGAGGTTTTTCGGTTTTATGCAAATATTTCAAAAACTATCAAGTTTATGGGAAAAACATAAGAGCAAAAGTGTCAAGAATTAAATTTGAAATAAATTCTGTTGTAAAACTCATTGTATGATAAAGTCAGGTAGTGACCACATCAGATTAGGTTTCTCTCTTCTTCTCTCTTCTTCTCTCTTTCTCTCTTTCTCTCTCTCTCTCTCTCTCTATCTCTCTTTCTCTTCGCTCTCTCTCTCTCTCTTTCTCTTCTCTCTCTCTCTCTCTTTCTCTTCTCTCTCTCTCTCTTTCTCTTCTCTCTCTCTCTTTCTCTTCTCTCTCTCTCTTTCTCTTCTCTTCTCCTCTCTCTCTCTCTCTCTCTCTCTCTCTTTTGTACTTTTTCCAAATGAATCTCCTTATCTCTGTCTCGTACTTTCTTCCAAGTGTCTATCACTCTCATACTTTCTTTAGGAATTTGACAAAGATTGGCAATGGGCGGCAATAAACGTTGAACAATGCATTTAAAAGGTATCGTATGCAAGGATACAAAGAGATTCTCAAATCATAGCACCAGGTTTTTTTTTAGAATAAGAATGCTTACAATAAAAGAAATCAAAACTGGGGTGTTCCTCAAGGAAGCGTACTAGAACTAGTCCTCTACTTCACAAGCCAAACACCCAAATTAGAAAACAATACAACTTTTGCTGAAATTTTTTGTTATTATAGACAATTTAGATTGACGTTCCAAAAACGTTTGTGTAATACTTTGGATGCATGTTGGTAGAGGAATTTTTATGTAAAAGTTATGGCTACTGTATTTTAGAAATCTGCAACAAAAAATATGAAAAAGACTCCTGCTAACGGATTCCTAGCTAAATAAGTCTAAGTTTGGTATAGTCCAGAGGTCGCCAAAGTGGTCTGTATAGACCCCCAGGGGTCTATTTAACAAAAGTTGGGGTCGATCTGAGCCAGGGGGTCGAAAGGGCGTCTACCGGAGGAGGGGGGTCGAAGAAAAAACAAATTAAATGTGGAATTTCAAGGAAATTTAAAATTAAAATTAACCAATTTTGAACCGAATATAGCGAACCTTGCAAAGAGACACCAGGCACACCCATCTCA
>JARJDX010112472.1:0-15077 GCA_030264735.1 Gymnusa sp. GC000175 | reverse complement strand
CCCGTCAAAAGTGATAGACGTCAATAATTGAATTTTTATTGCCAACATACATCTTTAAATATAATAGTTAACCCAAAAAACATCTCAAATTAGTAAATGAAAGTCGTGAGGTGACCACAACACCATTTTTTAGATTCATTTTGAATTGAAATGTCAAAGTAGGAGACGCCATTATTTTAGTACAGTAGAAATCCGTTAAGTGTCGCATGCTATTCTGTCAGTCCCAATAGTGTCGTAAGATTTATGTGGTTCATCTTAGTTATCATTATCTCTACATATTTTTTCGGGTTTTGTTTGAGGTAACCTATAGTGGGGAAGGGTTTCTTCTTGAGCATTTTGCTTCGTTTTATTTTAGTGTTCATTATAAGAGTAGCTCTTATTAACCTGTGATCGTTGTGCAGAAGTTATTCAACACTAAAACGTTTGTGATCGTATTCTCATTATTAGATATTTCGTGTTTAGTTGTGCCATCTGGACCTAACCATGTCCATCTTTCATTTCCCCTCGGTCGTTTCTTTCTCCTAGACCGAAGTTTCCAATATTTGGTGTGATTTCGATTTTTTTTCTTTGTGCAAAAATTTTCTATGTCTCCTGAATATTAGGTTTTCTCTGATTTTAAAGCGCGTCTAATATCTTCGTAGAATAGTTCTACTTCCTCATTGCTAAAGGTACTTATGGGAGCGTCTTGAATTAATCAAAATTTGTATTTTTTGTTGAGTTTCAGAGTTCTCTTTCTGACTTACCTTTCAGTTTTCAGACCATATTTGGAGAATTTTTGGTTCTTCCGCCCCCCTTTATCGTTGTGTTCTTCCTATTCTTGGAGTCGTTGACCGTTTTTTACCTGTACCTTAGACAGTCGCCCTTAATGGGTGCTATCAACATTTGAACCCATGTTTTAGGGCGAGAGCTTACGCCTCTGTCACTCCTTCTTTTGTACTTTTTTTGGCTAAAAGGAAGAGTTGTAATCTTGTAATAGTGCAATAAAAACTTAGAACATCGAAGAAAATACTATAATTTAAAACAAATGGAAACATGACATCAAATAAATGAAATGGTGGACTCAATTAATATAAAAAACAGAAACTAGTAAAAGACATATCCGAAAGTGGATGAACATTATCCACTTACTACTTACTCAAACATTTATTTGATGTCTTGTCTCTTTAGGGTTTCTTTTGTGCTTTTTCTTGTTATTCTAAATTTTTATTCCTTTATTCCGACTGTTTATTTTAAGGGATGTTCTACCCTACTAAGCTCCACTTACTGTTTGCGAATCTTAAACCTTAGTATTACCCCCTTCGTGCCAGTTCGTTTGCACTTTCGGTTCCTTTAGCTTGTCTAAACATTTCATGGTTTTGGTAGATCTTTAGTTTTAATGCCACATGATTTAAGTTTTTTTTTTAATTATTTCGTAAAAATATTTTTTAACAAAACAAAACAAAATCATATTTTTAGCTCTAATTGTACTTAACACATAAAATAAAATATTGTCATGTCTTTATGTTTGGAATAAATTATTTTCCGGGCAAGCATTGTAAAAAATAAAAATAAAACTTTAAAAGCTGAAATTTGTAGTGTTATAAAGAGCATGCACCATTACATAACAACGACAATGCTAGTAGAATATAAAACCACAGCTAAAATCATAAAAAATACCCATTTGCACAGTATTGTGTTTGCGAATTGCGCAAAACTCTCAACAAAACTCAATTAAAACCGTTTGGAAACAACATTAAAACAAATAAATAAATCATCCAATAGAAATTAAATTAAGACTTTTAAACATCCAAAAAGTTCCAACCGAATAAAAAGTAATTTATTTCATGTCACCTTGCATTGTTAAGAAATTTTTGAGCAACACAAAAAAGAAAATTTATCTCGTCTAAAATGAGAGCTTTGAAAATAAATAAATTACTGCTTTCCAATTTAAATTAGTATTTTAAAATTGGGGATTTCAAAAATGCACAAATGAATTTATCAAGGGGTGAAATAATGAAACACTTAGGGAGTGAAATGATAAAATTGCTGCGGAATTCGATTTACAACAAAAACGGTTCTTTTGTGGCTTTGATGGGTTTTATTTATACCTAATTAAAAAGTTGCAAGTTGTGAATTACTTTTGAATTACTTTTCATTTGGAAGTTTCCCTTTTATTTTTTTAACTCGTTAATCTAAAGCTTTGTTTGCTCAACCAATAAAAGCGATTAGTGCAGGTTTAATATTTATATTGAATTTAATCTTAATAAAAAGTTTAGATTTGCATTTTATACGAAGGTTTATATATATTTTTTTAACTCAGCGCAAGAAATTAATTCTTTTGCAGCAACGAGGAAATTGTTATTTAAAACTTATTTTTTTTTTTCAGGTGAGTGAAATACTTCTTTTTAGAAAGGTAGGAGGTGTAAGTAGTTTTTTTAATGTTTTATTAAAATTGTGTTCACACTGTTATTATAAAACAAAATTTTTCCTGTATCTCTAATTATTGTTTGGATAAATGGAGCGAATAATTATTAACAAAGCTCTAAAAATATGTAATTATAATTATGAGTTTGCTTTGAAAATCCTTTTAAATTAAAATAATTTTATTGTTCTCTTTGATAATTATAAATTTTGGATTTATTCAACAGTATTAATATTATGATTTAATTTTCTTCTGAATAATTATTTACTAATTTTAGTGCTTTATGTTATGTATGGACCCGTTTTTGAGCGAGAGCTTTCGCTTTCGGGTGTAGACAGAGTCTACTTTCAGCCTAATTTTTTTGTCTTTAATGTAAGTAACATGGCAGGTGTTACGTCACAGCAACGGCCTTTAAGGTGACTTCCAAACCACCCGAGTGGTTAGTGCTTTATAACAAAAGAAATTTATATATACAGGGTGGTCCAAATTGAATAGCCTACCATGGGTACCTTTCTTATTATTAAATATAGAGTCTTGGTTTAATAGACAATGTTGTGTAGATTTCTTTGCTAATTTAGATTCTGCTGAAAAATTTCAAATTTCCAAACAATTTAGAAATGATTAAAAAAAAACTGAAAATCGCGATTTTCTATTTACTCCGTAATTATGAATGATACAAAAAATGTTTTAGAAAGAACCCTAAAACTACTGTCTAAATTAAATTCAAGATTGCGTTTTCCGAGATATAGCACCTTTCTTATTTCAAATGGACGCCATATTTGATTTTTACATGATTAAATGAATATTTTTTTCTAATTATCGATGTGTAAAAATCTACGCCAGAATAAAAAATTCTTTTCATGTCCACTTAATTTATAATTAAAAAACAATAATATTTTTCATAATTTTTAATTTTGTCATAGGTTGGCATACATCGTTGGAAAGAGAAAAAAAGGTATTTAATCATGTAAAAACCAAATATGGCGTCCATTTAAAATAAGAAAGTTGCTATTAATATTTCGAAAACCGCCATTTTGAATTTTATTTTGACAGCAGTTTTAGGTTTCCTTTATTGAATCAAAACTTTTTTTATAATTAAGAAGAGATTTGACTTTTTAGAAAATCGCAATTTTAAGTTTTTTTTAAATAATTTTGTTTGGAATTTTCAAAATTTCTTAGCGGAATTAAAGACATTACTGAAATCTACACAACATTTTCTATTTAACCAGGTCTCTATCATTAATAATAATAATAATAATAATAATAATAATAATAATAATAATAAATCCTTTATTTGGCTGATAATAACTATTCACAATGTACAATAATTTAAATAAATGCAAAATAATTATAAAAGTACATTTAAAATAAATTTTAACACTAAAGAGAAAAAATAAATAAATAAATAAACACATATATTAATTTATCAAACAAATTTACAATCCTTTTTTAAATAAATTATATAAATCTTACACTATTTATAATTTTGCTTTATATAGACACACAACCCTTTTTTAAATAAATTATGGCTTAATTCTTTTAAAACTTGCGGTAATAATTGTACATTATTAGTCCACTGTGAAAGACCGATCTAGACGACCTTTACTTTTTTACATTTTTTACATATAGGTTATTTTTGGTATTGCATCTTGTATTGTATAGGTGTACATTCTTTACATATTAGACATTAATATTTAAGTATTTGGGCATTAAACCATTTATTAGGATACCTATGGTAGGCTACTTAGTTTGGACTACCCTGTGTTCCAGCATCGGTACTAGTATTAGTATCAATACCCGGCTGCGCTAGAAGTTTTAACGTTATATATAATTAGCATAAACGTTATATTCAATGCAATCACTGTAAAAGGATTATAAAATTTTGTTGTAAGGCAAATATGACGCAGTACCGCAGTGATCCTTCTCGAGAATAATTAGCTGCATAAATTTAACCTACAGTTTTTGAAAATGTGCTACTTTCTTGCTTATCTAAAATTTTGGAAAGAAAGAAACATATTAGAATTTTATAGTTAAGATAACCGGCTTTAAACCGTTTCGCGACGTTAAAAGATGTCCTGTTTCTCTTCTCTACGATAGTTTGGTCGTTTTTAAGATTTGGCAATGGGTGCCTTTTTAACCTCTTTCGTCCATGTCTTCTTCGGCCTTCCTCTTTTTCTTTGATGCGGCGGCATACACTCCATTAATTTTTCCAAGAAGCCTCGTGTTAATAATGCGTTGTGCGTGTCTGTACCATATAATTGTTTATTTTCCTATAGATGTTCTTAAATTACCATGCGCTGCCTCACTTTCTAATTGGTTCTTCTTTATATTTGGGATATTCCAAGGGATCTTCTAAATACGTCCATTTTCACTGAATTTATTTTTCTTTTTTTGTCTTCAGTAAGACGCTATGTTTCCGATTCTTATGGTAGACTGCCTTACACCATTGTATTATAGGTATTATAAACCCTTCTCTTTCCAATTGCTTTGCTCCAAAATATGGTATTCAGATACCCAAACCTTTTTCTGGCTTAACAAATTTGTATCCGTATTATTCCGCTGTCCGTTCCAGTTTGATCAAATACCACTCCAAGATAGTTGTATTATTGTCATAATTTTATTATGTTCTTATTTTTGACCTGAATATCGGAAAATACCTAGCAGTTGACGCAAAAAATTTTCGAAATTTTTTTGTGGACTTTGTTCCATTCAATTTTTAATATCTTCTGTTAAGATGCTAAGGCTACCTGTTGACTTTCCTTCACAAATGCAATGCTAGTTTTTAAAGCGATAAACAGATTTGTTTATGTTGTACGAAGTTCTCACAATATACATTAAAATTTGGAAAAGCTTGCACTAACGGCTCGTTGCAAGATTGCAAAGAGTATGTCCGTTACATAGATTTTAAACAGCGTGTATGAGATACCACAGCCATGACGTAACCCCTTTGGAACACCAAACGCTTACGATAGCTTGTTTTTGCCTTCACTATTAACAAAGACTGGTGGTATAAGCTTATAACTGCTTTGATTAAGATATGGCTTATATTCGTCTCATATAATACTGTTCATAGTTTAGTGATTAGTATATTGCCATAGGCCTTGTGTAAGTCTATGAACTTAACATGCACTTCTCTATTTATTCTCAAGTATTTTTACGAGTAAGAAGCTGACAATAAATAGCAATAATTATTTTTATTTTTATAATTATGCTAATAATAAATTAGTAAGCAGTGTTAATTAAGGTAGGAATTCAAATGTGAAAAGTTACCCGACGGCCCGCCGTTAGGTTCTAAAATATAAATTATAATATAGTCTTTTTGCAAATAAAATGAAAACTATTGAAGCCACGACAAACGTAAATACACCAAATGAAACTGCTGCATAGATTGCATGATCTAACTTTATAAAAATCCCTAATTAAAAGAAGAAATTAACAAATTGAGTTGCACGTTTAATGGCAAATTGTTAAAAATCTGTGAAATAAACCTTATTTCTGGGGTTTGAAAAGCGTTAATTAAAATTTTTTTGGGCAATCGTAAAGAAAATAAAGCAGGAAGGTTTTCCTGCAAAAAAAAATTAAATTCCCGCGGGGGGAAAGAGTTATCAAATTTTTCGTTTAAACGTGTTTGATTAATTACATTATTTGTTATTACAGGCTTAATTATGCCTATTAACTAATTTCTTTTGAATCTTTGTAAAGGTGCTTAGCTGTATAATATTTTGTGCTAAAACATTTTTTTTTAGAACCCAATTTGTATGATTTTTAAGTTATTAATTGTGAAACTTAATTTGTTTATTAACAATTTTATTAACATTAGAGCATTATATTTGTGCAAAATTTAAAGACCTTTCATTTGGCGTTTTTACTTTTGCCGTGGGTTCAACAGTTTTCATTTTATTTGCAAAAAAGCTATATTATAATTTATATTTTAGAACCTAACGGCTGGCCGTCGGGTAACCTTTCACATTTGAATTCTTACCTTAATTAGCACTGTTAACTAATTGCTTCTAGATAGCTGTAAAGGTGGTTAAATATAGAATATTTTGAGCCAAAAACATTTAAAAGAAACCCAATTTGTATGATTTTTGAGCCATTAAACAAGAAACTTAATTTGTTAATTACCTCTTTTAACTAACGATTTTTATAAGGTTAGACTGTGCAGCATTTACTTTTGTCGTTGCTTTAAAAGTTTTTATTTTATTAGCAAAAATATAAAAATAAAAATAATTATTGCTGTAAAATATTTATTGTCAGCTTCTTACGGCTAGTATTTGTCAATTTTTTGTTTAAGGCTGAATACATTGTCCGTCTGCTATAAAACCGCATTGCTCTTCTTCCTTGTATTCTTCATATTACTTTTGTATTAAATGCCTTAATATTCTTTCGTAGAGCCTACTAAATGTACTCGTTACAGGAATGCCTCGATAATTAGAGCATTCTTGTTTCTTTCGTTTTTTGTAGGTAGATGATATATAGGCTACTTTCCATTTGTAGGGTATTGGATGTCCATTGATACATTTATTTAAAACGGTAGTTATCATACAAAAGTTACAAAAGTAATTTAAAAATCAATAATGAATAATAAACTATTGATCCATGTAAGAATAAAAATATGTCTCGTGACACTTAAAAAGTTGTTGATAATTTTAATTAAACTTCAAAATTTAATCTACGAATGGGTTTAGTTAAATGATTTTTTTGTGCTGCTTTTGGAATAGTTTTAAACAATGTTCTTGCTATACAGTTGCTTAAATCTATCTTATGTTGGCGAACTGATAATTGTTAGAAGTAACTCCTGAGCAACTTTATTGCTTCAAATACTTAGCAGGGGTGCTTTGTGCAATTACACACTCTGCAAAAACTTTACTTTTGGAATAACTAAAGTTCAGTGAAAACATTTTTACCGCAAAAGCGGTGAAATTAATTAGGCGCACACGTTTAAAAGTGGTCTTCTTGAAATCTCTTTGCGAATAGAATGAATTATACGTGGCGGAAATGAACGTGCATGCACCTCGTAATAATGATTCATATACTTATTCAAGTTTAAATAAAATAATACAGCGAATGAAAATTAATGTGCACGGCTTTGAGGGGCAAAGCCGCAACTTTGTGAAAAATTATTATTGGACTTACTTCAAAGACTATCAGAATTTTCTTGCTTTTTTGCTTGCAAAAAAATTCGTGGTTTTTATCTTAGTCAAAATGAGTGTAAAAACGTGAGGGTTTTATTATCATGCGAAAATATATTGCGTATTTAATGAAATATTAAATTTTGCAAGTAACGAGCGGGGGCGTATAAAGTCTTTATAAATAGCGTAAGATGAGCGCCGTTTTAATGAATGAAATTTAACGCTGAACACTCAAAAATATATTGTTGTAATTAAATGAGTCAAATTTAGTGAATTTTATTAATGGTTGGCTGCTTTTGTGGAAGAACATAATATAACTTTCACAGCTAATTTTCAAAAATATCCATTAGGAATTTTCCAAGATATGAAAAATTCAAAACCTTATATATTTATTTCTCTTCCTATTTTTTTATTATTGATTAAGAAAATAGACATTATTTATGTATTTTTAAGGTTAATATATTTTTAATCCAGACATGGCACGGTTTAAGGTACAAACACAAAATATAAAGTATACAGAACAAATATAACCCATACATAACAGGACATCCAAACAAATTAAAAATAATTATTCCATATTCTAGTATATTCTCGTTAACATAATTTTTGACATCTAATTGTGTTATTTATTAGAGTTTTGAACTAGTGGAATTGTTGCCAACCTACATTTCAGTAAAATGAAGTTGCAGAGACATACTGCCATTCTTATTAGCTGATAAATAATAAAAAACCACTTTGTAATTCTTAAAATGACGTATATGTCTTAAATTCGTAAATAACAGTTAAGTGGTGACCACTTTTATATTTATTTGTAGTTAATATTTTTTCAAATGCATTTAAGGCATGAAAATATTAAAAGAGGTGAAAAATAAAATATTATTTTATTATTTTAAATAAATATTTTAAAATATTTACCTCAAAAATTTTAATTAAGGAATGAAAATTTTTAAAATAGCGTTGAAATCTCTTTAAAGAATAAACATTATGAATGGGGGTAAAAAAATTTATTTTATTTTTTGCTCACCCCAAATTGGTTTTATTTGAACATACACCTCTAAAAATTTTAATTAGGGGATGAACTTTTTGAATTATGGGTGAAAGGATGAATTTTTATTAAAAGGGATAAATATTTCAAGAATTTTTGATTTTTAATTATGTGGGGTTATTTTTTTTATTTTTTTTTATTTTTTTAGAAATGAAAATATTTATTAGGCTAGGAATAATAAAATTATTATTTTCTTATTCCAGATTAATGAAATTTTAAAATTTTTACCTTGGAAATATCAATTAGTAATTTTAAAATAGGGTTTAAGATTAAATTTTCGTTAAAAGCAATGAAAATTTTAAATTTTTAATTTATGTTCATTCAGGATTTATTTTAATTTTTTATCCTGGCCGGACGTGATTTTCACGTCCCAAGAGCCATTATATACATATACTTCTAATAAACGAACAATGTGGTAACCCCTTTAAACTTAGATTTCTTAAATGCGATTTATGTGAAATTCCTTGCGATATAAAAGTACTTTCGATTCAAAGTTTGATTAAACGACACATCGTTTGGTTAATCTTCTTTTTCAGCCTGGGTTTATCCACTCCTAATGAAGGCCTTTTAAATTTCTTTCCACGTCGTTCTATTTTGGGTTTTTGTATTTAGTTCCGACTGACGACGTTTCCCTGGGACTCCACTGCATAATCCTATTTGACCACCTAGCTGGGTCCTGTTTTGCCACGTGTCCGGCCCATCGCCACTTGAGTTGACAGATGCGTTGTGCAATATCTGTTACAACCGATCTTCTGCGTATTTTCTCATTTCTTATTCTAGCCCTTAAGCTGATTCCCAACATAGTTCTTTTCATAGCCATTTCCGCTTTTTTGAGCTTACTTAGAGCCTTCTGTGTCAGTGCCATGGTTTCCGAACCGTATGTTATTACTGGCACAACGCATGTCTGATATATAGCTTGACCAGGTATTTGGCATGTAAAGAAATATTTTAAATAAAATACAAAAATACTTTTTCAGAGATTGTACATTACTTTGCTTCAAGATAGAGCTACCACCATCACTTTCAAATGAGAGATACTTGTGCGCACCTATAAGTTATCAGCCAGCTAAACTTGATCAAGCTATACTTTCCACTTAAGGTTTAAAGAAATATTTGGGCTTTTTAAAACGAATCCCAACTTGCCGAATGCAGCCCAGTTTAATCCCACTCTTCTTGCTATTTCCGCCGATTGGTTTTGTTTCCCTAATTTAATGTTTTGTCCCAGGTAAGTGTATTCGGATACATTTTCTATTATCTGATTATCGATGGTTACTTGGATAAGGGTTTCCGCTCATGATTTTAGTTTTACCCAAGTTCATTTTGAGACCAATGTTTGATGATGCTTGGTGGAGTTGGGTAATCATGTCTTTGATGTCGTTTGCCTTATCCCAAATCAAAACAATGTCATCTGCAAAGAATATGTGAACCGGGTTCGATAATGATGCCTAATTTTTGCCACGTTAGGTGATTTAAGCGGGTTCCATCAATGTTGATGCCTAATTTTTTCCACACAAAATTTTTAAAAACATTTTCAAGTTCTAAGGTAAATAGTTTAGGTAAAATAGTATCTCCTTGTCGAACACCTTGATTGACTGGGATTTTTTCTGTGATCATATCTTCTTGGATTCTCACTTGGAGTGTAGCAGTTCCGCAAATATTTTCTATAATATTTGCATATCTGGAATCTATTCTGGCATTTTCTAGCGCTCTTAAAATTTCTTATGTTTTCACTAAATCGAACGCTTTGTGGTAATCGATTTTTTATTAGGAGTGCGTATTGTGTGTGAGTGGTCTGTTGTACTAAAGTGTTTGTTGGGAAACCTGCTTGCTTGACTGGCTGTTATTAGTCCAATTTTTTTGTTTAGCAGGTTTGTTATTAATTTAATGAGCAGCTTGTACATGTGTGAAAGTTAGCTGATGGGTCTCTAATTTTCAATATTTCGGCTGCTTCCCTTCTTGTATAGTTTGATTACTTCTGCATTTCACCAGGTGTTTGGAATCTTTTCTTCGTTTAGGCTTTTATGCAGCAGAATTTGTACGGCTTCCACCGTCTCCTTCTCTCCTCTTTTGAGCATTTTACTTATAATTCTCTCTTCTCCTGGGCTTTTCCTGTTCCACATTTGTTCCAGAGCTGCTCTTGATTATTTCTGGGATCTCTTCAGAATCAACGTGTGGAATATTTCCCCTCTGGTGTTGTAAAACTGTAAAATATTTTTTTGTAAAAGGTTTAAATGGTAAAAAATATTTCCTCATTGTTGCTGACTTTTATTCCTTATTCGTTTAGTATCTTTGTTATTTTGGTTCTGCCTTTTGCCCTTTTTGATCCTAGTACCTTCATGTTTATGTTTTTTTCTATAGTACTTTTTATAATTGGGTGTTGTAGTTTCTTATGTCCATCCGGATTTCTTTTCGATTTTTTTGTTCAGTTCGTGGTATTTGTCGGAGTCGCGGTGTATTTTCCTTTGTTGCAGTTTTGGTTTTGCACACATTTTCTTGGTGGCTACTTGGACGCTATTGATGGTTAATATCCATTTTCGTAAGTGTTTCTATATTATGTTATTTGCTCTTTAGCTCATTCTGAAACATGTCTTTATGTTTATTTAATTCCTTTAGGGTTGGGTTGGTTTAAAGTTTGTTTACTGAGTAATTTATTTCTGTCTTCTCTTGTGTTTCGTACCCTTATCACTTGTAGGCTATATCTGTTTTTTAGGTTTAGCATAACATAGATTACCCAGTTTGTAATGACTTGTGTTTTGTAACAAGATTTGATTAATTAAGGAAAAAAAATTTTAAAAAATGTTCGCAGTAGAAAAATTGAGTAAAAATCTTCGGAAAAAATGCAATTTATTCGGCTAAGAAATTATTTTTTTTGGGTTGTAAATAAAAAGGTATGGCGACATATTTCTATTAATTTTACTCAAGTCCGTCGAATTATGGAAAAAAATTGGAGCACTGGGGTGGCGTTCAACCCCTATTCTATGTATTAAAAAACAAGCTCCCTGTGGCCACTTACCCCCTGAATGTGGCTGTGGAACGACGAACGATAAGACTTATTCGTTAATCTTGACGATGTTTAATTTTCGTCAAGTTTTTTTTTTTAGTTTAGTCTTTAGTTTTCGAGATATCGTCGTTTGTTTGTTTTAGTAATTTATCGACGTGACGGTCTAATTGTTAAAATTTAACATAGGTGTTTGTATTTTTGTGTAATATAACAAGTACACTAATAACCATTACTTGAATCTGCAACAGATGAGTGATACAAATTTTTTTTTCGAAAAAAATTGGCTATCCTAATGATTTATTTTTTATAAAAAAAAGGTTGGGAACCCGTAATTATGTTTGAAAAAATAAGTGGGTAACTCAAGGATGTTTAAAGTTTAAAAACAAAAAGTTTAAATAAAATAAGATGGTAACCCAAATTTGTTTCAGTAAAAGCTCAAATAAACCTATAATAGATGTGTTAATGAAAGAAAAGTAAAAGAATTAAACAAAATCTAAAAAAGAGAGACCTTAACATATTATTTTTATAAAAAAAAATTGGCAACCATTATTTATGTTTAAAGAAATAAGTTGGTAACACTACGATGTCTAAAGGCCTTAAAACATTAAAAAGTTCATATAAAATTAGGTGGTAACCCTAATCTATTGAACTTGAATGAACTTTTAACAGACTTGTTGATTATAAAAATTTAAAAACATATAAAAAAAACTTTATTTTTTATAAAACTGCAGAATGTTTAAATGCCTTAAAACAATAAGTTTCAATAAAAACAAATGTAGTCGGCGCACCTAAAGTGGACTAGGAAACGAAATAATGATGGAAGTCATTTCTCATTAAAATAACCATCTACGTAATTATCTAGTTGCTAAAAGTCATGTGGTAATCACACCATCATTTTTTAATATGTGTAATACTCTTCATAATTTTGCTACGTAAATATGCCATATTTTTTTGAATTATTTTTACCACAAATTTTTGTATTCATTCTTCGTAATAACTTGCTGCAAGCCTTTCAACCAATCCTGTTATGTATTTATTTTTTTTGCCTCTTGGTCGCTTGTTAAACCTAGAAAACTAATGTAACATGTGTAAAGGACTTGGAAATAGAATATTTGTCAATTTTTCAAAATTTGTGTATTCACGTTTCTTTTATAATCACCTGCCACTAAACATCAACGTTGTGTTTATTACTTATTATCTCGTAGCGCTGCGGGACATTTGTCCAAAGAACATTAGAATTCGTTTGTATATATGAGTAGAGAGCTTTTGTTTGCGGTTAATCTCCGTGAGGATTAACACGTTCGTTCTATATGCGGAACCACATATTGATGGTCTCCAAGCGACGACTAGGTTAATCTTGGTCGTTTTGGCTGTAGATATTTCTCGCCATATATTGGTAAGTTGTGACATAGGATAGCATCCCAACTGAATCTGTCGGCGTGTTTCGAATTTATAGCTACCCTCGATGCAGACTATTGCGCCTAGGTACGTGCAGTTAAGTACTACCTGGTATTGGCCTATTCTGTTGTATCTGGCTGGATAAGGGTCTTCTTAGTCAATGATTATTATTTTAATATTGACACTGCTTATTTCTAGTCTGCCAAATAGTTCTTTAAGACGAGTTGTATATATGTTGTAAATATTAAACAGCAAGTACGAGGTTATACACCCTTGGTAATTCGGCACTTATGGGATAGGGTTTGTCTATTTTAATCATAGAATAGGAAGAATTGTATAATTTTTTTAAGAATTAAACTAGATTGGACGTTTTTACAGTACTTGAAGTAGATTGCAGGTTGTCAAAGGATTTTTTATGGTCTATAAAGCAGATGTATATGGGTATATCCATTAGTTGACGTAGTTAAGTTGCCTTGACAGAGGCAGTTGTCACAAGAAAATATATAGCCTCTCTTGTAGCATGAAAGTCATAACATTAACCATGTGGAAGATGAGCGATATCAAGCCGAAGTTGTTGCAATACTTCGTTGACATCTTTTTGTAGAGATTAATGACTAATGTTTGCTAATATGTTGGCTATCCTTCCCAAGGTCCATATTATCTGGCATTATATTGTGAGGACCTATCAGTTTAATGTGTTTAGCAGTGTTCATGTCAATTTCTGCACCATTGCGTAATGTCACGCTTTTTATGGATGTCTTGACATTAAACTACAGAATGTCCGCTTGACGCTGGTCGAATTAAATTCCATTTTTTACAGCATTGGATCGTTGTAAAGGCTTTGTCACTATATTTTTTAGTCTCTAACACATCATCAGCTTGACATAATTGTTTTTGTTTTGTTTGCCTTATTTATCCACCTGCTGTTGATAGTGCTTCCGCCTTCGGGAACAGTTTCTCACCCCCAGAATAGGAGAGTGCTCATCCTTGGTAAGCCAGTGATTTCTTCTCCAGATGCTGCATTTCTTCTCCAGATGCTGCAAAGCGTTACTTCCCATCACCACGAACAAGTGAAAATCGGGATTATTTCTTCATAGAATTTAGGCCTTTTTTAAATACTCTGGTTATCCTTCATTAAAAACTTTAAAAATGTACCTGTCATTTTTGCGGCAACAACAATTTTTGCGTTTTAATATATTATAGTTCGCAGGAAGCTTTTTCGACGTAGGAATACAAAAACCATTTAAGTTACTAAATACTAATTACAATGTATTAATTATGATATCTATGTAGTAAATGATTGTAATATGGGTAAGCACAATATGTCTTAAATATCTTTATTCGCTTTTTTTACATTTTTACTTTTTACAAGGTCTACATTGCTTTAAATCAAATAATATTAATCACCTGAAAGGAGTTAGTAATGAATTTGGGCATAAATTATTCCTATTGGGCTTGACATATTTTTAATTGCATTTGAATTGTAAATGAACTTATAAACAAAATTTGCTGCTTGGAGAAAATCTTTATAATTTACTCTAAACACAGTAATTATATATATCCTGTTTCTTAAGGTTGCCACAAAAAATTTATTCCCAACAATAATTTTGCTTAAATTCAAATAAATATCCTAAAACAAATAGCATCTTAAAATAAGAATAATGTACTTTTGTGCTTAGATATTTAGATAAGTTATCCCAACATTGACTAAATGTTTTAAAAAAAAGGCATCCTAAAAAAACTAGCAATGAAATGAAGTTCTAGAACAAATTAAAGAAAAAGGTTTTGCATTTAATAAGTTTTTTCGTTAAACCTATAGTTTTTAAAAATCGCTGTTAATAAAAATTATTCATCAAGTATTGTATTGTACAGGAAAAATAAGTGCTACAGTTAAAGAACTAAAAGTTCAGCCTACACGTTTTGTAATTTTCTCCGTTATGGTCATCAAAGCAGAGGGGTCTTAAAACTCATACAATGTTTCTGACGGGGTCACGACAATTCGTCTACAGACTTTTCGTCAACGACATTTGGTCTACAGACATTTGGTCTACCGACATTTGGTGTACTGCGACATTTGGTATACCGACATTTGGTCTACAC
>JARJDX010112470.1:0-13585 GCA_030264735.1 Gymnusa sp. GC000175 | reverse complement strand
GTATCTTTGTTAGGAAGCGAGTAAGAGGCATATATGCATTATGTTTTTAACTCAGAATGACAAGGAGATTATTGTGTTAAAATTTTCAATGTTAAAACTGATACACCCTGTATATTCGTGCAACCCCTTAAACTAACGGCTACTTGTATACCAAATTTCAGCTTTCTATGTTTTCAGTTTTCCGAAATAATTTAACCGTTATGGAGGAAGTGGAAGTTGTAAATGAAGAATAAATTGTGTATACATTTCTAAAGGTGACATTGCGAACATTTAAAAAAAGTGTTTAGGCTAACCGACGGTTATTTTATATCTTTTTAAAAATGAAAGAAAACAATACGTTTTAGACGTATTCCATTATCAGAAAGGCGAAAATGACGCACAAGCAAATAAATAAGATTCATCATCATAATATCCTTTACTCCTCGTGGATAGGCATAGGGCATCTAGTTCTATTTTGTGCCAGGGACTTTACTTTTCTCCACTTCTTTTCACTTGACTTCGCTTCCTGGACGACTGTTCTGCGCCACGTAATTTTTGGCCGGACGCTTCTTCTTCTTCTTGAGCTTTGGAGTTCCAATCAAAGGCTTCCTTTGCATTATCTCCCTCCGACCCTTTAAGTGTATATATGATCCTTTTCCATTTACGTTTCCTCTTCTGGGTTTTAAGGCGCTCCATTTTAACTTCCTTCCAAAGCTTCCGCTTATTTGCGATGATATTGGACCAAAATATTTTGAGTATTCTTTTCAGTTTTTTGTTATTGAATACTTACATTTGTGACTTTATGTTGGTAGTCATTTTCTACGTTTCGTATAACATTGGATTTAAAAATTCGTAGCTTTAGGTTTCTGGAAATTTTTGTTGAATTTGGTATCCCAAGTACTAGCCGTGATTTATGTATCCGTTGTTTTACGTCGGCATCAGACCCGCCATCCTGTGTTTAAGGCTTTTGACGCAGCAAAAGCGATGTACTGCCTGTGCCTACTATCAAGGGGCTGTGTGCATACATTTTGCATACTTTTTGAGAGCCTCCAACTTCTTTTTCAAATCTGCATTGGCATAGGACAGTAGGCAGATGTCGTCCGCAAATTCTAGGCCCTCTAAGTGTAATAAATAGGATTAGTGATGTTAATTGATTAAGGTGCCATGGAAAAATAACTGTTCAGAGCTGAAGATTACAAAAACAAAAAACGCTCGGAAAGACACTTACAAACCGTTGATGGAAAATTATCAGCGCTACAAAAAAAGATATGATCTGTGGTGTTATCCTATCAAATAACTAGATAATTATACATTTGGACAAGTATTAAAACCAGATCGAGATTATATTATCATAGAGAATGCAGTGGTGCAAAAGTGGTGTGGCAGGGAAGGATTGTCGGTTAATTCCTTCGAAACGACATGCTTTCACATGTTAAATGAACATCTTGGAGTACGTCTTTGATAAACAGCTCCAAATGATGGGGAAGGTCAAGTTTCTAGAAGTGATCCTGTACGTATGGAATGTGAGATTAAAAAGCCATAAGGGCTCTGTGAATCTACAGAAGGGCATGTTTTAGCTATCGCCGCAGATGGCCTACTGGAAATACATGATAATAGTTCGTCTGATTATTCCGCACGCTTCTCTGGTGCTGAACGTTGAAGATAGGAAGATAAGTACAAAGACTTGTGTGGCATTACCTAGAATGATTTCAACATCACCAAAATGGGCATTGAATCGCCAGAGGCAAAAACGTAACCTATACGCTGGTTCCTAACAGAAAAGAGGTGATATCTCGACCAGATTCACGAATCCCCCGTACTAATCTTTTCGATTCGGTAGAGGATGTAATAGGATAGTAAACTCATTGGAGGCAGAATAGCATACTACACAGATGCCTCCAAGCATGAAGGCAAAAGAGGCTACTGAATACATGGTGTTAACACATTAGGGTGTAGAATATGTGCTATTATGAATATCAACAAAACCGAATTCATGTTAATAGGCAACAACGCAATAAACAAAAACACGCAGCTAACGTGTACAATTTCGAAAGAGTCAATAAATACAAATACATGGCTACATGGGTAAACGATATCAACGACTTTGACCTAGAAATACGGAGCAGAATTTAACAAGCTGGCAGCACCTTCATCAAAATGAAACGGTTCTTTTGCAGTAATATCTTAGTAACTCTATTAAGATCAAAATAGTACGATGCTACATTTTTTTCGCACTTTTATATAGTATAGAGGCCTCTACGCTTAAACAATGCCAAAGTGACAGAATTGAGGCATTTGAGATGTGGATATACCGCAGAATCCTGAGAATACCATGGGCCTAGAGAGTTACTAATGAGGAGGTACTGCGAAGAATGGGAAAGAAAAAGGAGTTGTTATCAACAATTAAAGTCAGGAAACTAAAGTACCTCAGCCAGGTTAAGAGTGGTGTTCGATATAAGCTTTTGCAGCTCATAATCCAGGGGACAATAACTGTTAAGAGGAGTGTTGGGAGGAGGAGAATATCGTGGCTACGCAACCTCCGAGTTTTGTTCGGATGTACCTCGAACCAACTATTTAAGGCAACAGTTAACAAGGTACAGATTGTCATGATGGTCGCCAACCTTCGGTGAAGACGGCACACTAAGAAGAAGATGGGCTCTAATACTTTAGTTTTTCACTGAACTGTTCGCCATCATGATAGCTACACAAACAATGGTAAAGAAGGCCTAAAAAGGTAAAATAATTGCCATCGCTACTGACAGTAAAGTAGTACTAGCGGCGTTAGAATTGAGAAGAAAATGTTTGTTGAATCTGATCCAGCCTGCGGCCTTTCGAAGGACGCGGGAATAAGAGATCAAAAACTAAGAAAGGACCACATTGCTTGAAACCCCAAAGAAATTACAAACTAATTTCCTAGGGAATAAACCATTCTAGAAAAGTGCGAAGCTACTAAGGCTTAGCACGGTAACGTCAGAGCAATAACAGAACTTATCACAGCACTCTGCTCACGAAACAATATTCTTTACTGTATAGTGCTGAAACAGGAACTATCTGGGGGTGGTTGGAGGACGATACACATTATGCAAGAACTTGAGACCTACGATTCAGTAAAAAAACTAATTTTCGGCAAAGAAAAATTTACATAAATTAGGTAAATCTTTGTCAAAGATACTGTCGTTCATAAAAGGGATAGGACTGTGAGTAGGTGCTACACATGGTCACAGTATGGGGGCCAAAGATAAACCAATCCGGCTGTTAATAATAATAATGGACAAGTATTGCTTGAAACGGGAAGAATGTATAACTGAAATTCTAGAAAAACATCCAAGTTTAGATAATAGGAAAGGCAATGTGTTTTATCAAGACAATGCCAAATCTCATGTCTTATTGACTACTTGACAAAAATAATTGGAGCTTCACTGGAATATGTTACCCCTCACATCCCCACGCTCGACGAACTCACCAATACTGCACCTTCTTACTTTCACTTGGATATTTGCAAAATTCTCTTAACTGAAGGAACGAATTAAAGTCGTTAATGTATGGACCCGTTTTTGAGCGAGAGCTCTCGCTTTCGGGTGTAGACAGAGTCTACTTTCAGCCTATTTTTTACGTCTTAATTATGACTAACAGGGTAGGTGTTACGTCTCAGGCGGGACCAACGGCTTTTAAGGTGACTTCCGAACCACCCGAACCCCTGGGAGTTTGAAATCTTTAGTTTATATGAAAGGTAAAGAAAGGTTTTAAAGAAATTGACATAAAAAAAACGTTATTTTTTAATTTGTCCTCAAACTACACTCAACTTTCCAGACAAGCCCATTGCAATGATTAAGATTCTTGCAGAAGAGTATGTTGGATGCACAATTTTTAAAATTATAAAACATCCCGAATAAAAATTAAAAGAAAATCAAAGATTTTGTAATTAAATATGTTTTATTCCATGATCAAAAAATGTCAAGAAGTACAAATCGACCAGGAGCAGATGACGAAGCTCTATAGTTTCAGGTAGCAATGTAGTAGCACTATCATATGTGTGTAGCGTCTTTTCAAGCTCGTCTATCCAATTGTTCGGCTTCTTGTAATCCCAGGCCAGTAAGACTTCTGGTTTAATCTATCAAGCAGCTTGATGACTTTCTCGCGGCCTTCTTCCTTCTATTATTCATTCGCTTCTTCATTACACTAGTTCTTCTAGAAATTTGTCCGAAATACTGAAGATATCCTCTGTGAATTCTTCTTAGCAATTGGATCTATTTCTTTAACACTCGTTCAGGTATTTTAACACTAGTTCTGCAATAAATATGTCCAAAATACTAAAAATATCCTCTGAATTCACAGAGCAGGCGGATCTATATCTTTAACTCCCGTACAAGTATTGTATAAAAATAAAAGACCTTTTTAAAAAGTTGCAAGAGAAGATGAGCCAAAGAAAAACAGTTATTTTCGGGAAAGTAATTTATCGCATCAAAATATCGAAAAGGAATACATCTTTAGGACCACATGATATACCATCACAGTTATGGAAGTTAATATAAGAAAAACAAATTTTTTAGTGTAAACGTCGTTGTGGTGCAATATGCCCACACCGCTAAATACGTAGGCATGGCTTTTGACACAAAATGGAAAGAATATGTAAAGAAAAAACAAAGAAAACTAGGTTTTAAAGTCTGACAGCTGTATTGGCTTTTAGAGAGATTTTCCAGGATGTCAACAGCTATGTAAAATCATGTTCTTAAACTTTTCCATGGCATCCAACTTTGGGGATGCGCAAGCGATAGCTACGTCAAGTTTATTTATACCTGACGGAAAAAAGGGCTTGGATATTGTACGAAATACGGAGTTACACCAAGACCTGAACATTTCTTTTATAAAAGAGGACATTAAACGTGTGGACGGAAAGGATGAAAACCCCTTTTTTTGGCACCCCCAACGCTGATGGTCAACAACTACTTGATAACGCAAACTTGCACCGCCAACTTAGGAGAATAAAACGCGTTGATTTGGTGTAGTAAGTGACTATGGTGAAAGAGGATAAGCAGAGCATAAGGCGTGAAGTGACGCGTAGGAGAGTAAAAGCACTTGGACATCGATTTGTTCAGGCTTGATCAGTTTTAATCTTTGTCATTGTACGAAAGCAATACTAACATAATGTGGGTGTATCGTAGAATGCTTAGGGTTCAATAGGTGGATGGGGTGAATCGAATTTTACATATGTAACACCCCAGGTGGATAGAGATACTAACTCAGAATATCAGGCAGCCTAACGGATTCAATAAAACCCACAAAAGCAACCAAGAGTAAAAAAAATGAATTATGACATCGAATCTAGTAAAGGAAGAAATTATTTTAGGGTTTATTAAAGTCCAAAAACTACATTGGGTTGATAATGTAATATAAATTGAAAGATGGGATATATTGAAGGTTCATGGGCTTACAACATAAAAAATAAGAAAAAAAAAAATTTGGAGATAGAGGATAAAGAAGAATTATAACACCGGATTTAATAAGGGAAGAACATATATTAAAGTTTATTAAAGACTAAAGTCTAAAGAATGGGATATGAAGAACGTTCATAAGCTAGCAATACAAAAGAAGACCTAAAAATAAAGAATAAAGAAGAAAATAAAGAATAAAGAAGAATTATGAAATAGAATGTAATAAAGGAACAAAATATATATGGGATTCATAAAAGCCCAAAGATTTAAATGTGGAAAAGGATAGGATATTAAGAATAGAACATTAGGAAGGTTTATAGATTAGCAACATAAAGAAATGGAAGAAAAATTGAAAATAAATGAAAAAGAAGAATAATATCGAATCTAATAAAGAAAGAAAATGAATTAGGGTTCATTAAAGTCTAAAGACTAAAATAGTTTGTTCGTGTGATAAAAAAGGGTGAGAAATAAAAAACGTTCGTAGGCTAGCAACACAAAAAAAGAAGAAGAAGAACTAAAACTAAGGGAAAAAGAAGGAGTCATAATCTAATCTAGTAAAGCAACAAAATAAGTTAGGGTTCATTAAAGGCCAAAGATTAAAATGTGGAATAGGATAGGATATTAAAAAGGTTTATGAGCTAAAAACTCAAAAAAAAGGAAGAATGACTAAAAATAAAAGAAACAGAAGAATAATATCGAATCTAATAAGCAAAGAAAATATTTTAGGGTTTATTAAAAGCCAAAGATTAAAATGTGGAACAGGATAGGATATTAAAAAGGTAAAGATAAAAATAGGAAGAAAATCTAAAAATAAAAAAAAAGAAGAATAATACCGAATCTAATAAGCGAACAAAATATATTAGGATTCATTAAAGACCAAAGACTAAAATAATTTGTTCACATAATAAAAATAGAAAAGGATAGGACACGAAAAAGGTCATAGACACAAAAAATTCCATGCCCAACTTCCTTATATTTAGCAAACAAAATTAACACCATCCCAATTAAATCCTTAATTAGAGTCCCATTACAAACTAACGTTTCATCAAAAACTACCAACGCAATTATTACCGAATGCTAATTAAAATAATTTTGTGCATTTCGACACGGCACACAAAAAAATGCAAACCACTTCCTGCTTTGAATAATTATACAAACTTACAATTCCTTATCACTGTTATCCCTGGAGTGCAATTCGAAGCCACACATAATTAAGTAACATTTCCAACATTCACCACCAAATTAGAGCAAGATTTTCGCGACAAACTACATGCAAAGCCTATTTTTTTAATTCTGAATATTTGAGAATATCAGTTGGGATAAGTCGAGTAAGCTCATGCTTTCTAATTTTCCACAATGCAATGTTTATTACGGTTGCAGGCCAGTAAGTTCCACATGTGAAGGAATCGTTACATTAAATGTAATGCAAAAACTAATTAAGAATGGATAATCATACTCCTCGCGTATCAACCAGTCGAGTGTGCGAGCTGGATTTTATGCTATCTGCTTTTCTAGTTAAATGTAATTTTTTTTTCTTAGACCGAGGCACGAATGGGGAATTTTTAATTTGATATGTACTTACTCAGCGCTTTGTCTGAAATTTTGCATGGCGAACTGCATCAGCGAATGCTTTCCTGTTGGAGGTAATGGGCTGCTTGGGGATTGGGTTCCTTGTCCTCGTGGTGGAGGACGGGAAGATTCTTGCTGCTGGGTGGACGCATTGTTGGTTTCAATTCTTTCTACGGGGGGGATTCTATTTTGTATTGGTGATTTGGCTTGAATCTGTAAAAAAAAATCATGTATCAGAGAAGTTTTATTTTTATCTTAAAATTTATTATGTTTTATGTTCATAAAATGTGAAGAATAAATATTTTTAACTCCACTAACAAAGCGGTTTATTTTAATGTATATAATCAAGATCTTTTGGAGGTACTGTATTAATAAGTATTTTGATGTATATATTCGAGATATTTGGGTGGATGAATTGATCTAAAATAAAATTTATATACTGGGAATATATCAGGTGGATACGTCAAATCGGGATTTCTCAAACTGTGGTACATTAGTTTAGTTTTAGTGACCAAAATCATCAAATTTAAATGAAAATTTTTAAATTCAAACTAAAATCATTCTTATTTAACGAAAATTATCATAATTTTAAGCAAAAACAAAATTTTATATCAATTTCTCAGTTGTTCATAATTTTACCCAAAATCAACTACCTATATTTTAATGAAAAACGTTCAATTTTGACAGAAATTATCTAATTTTAACCAAAATTATCTTAATTCAGATGAAAATAGCATAAATTTGACGTGATTTTAACCAAAATCATCAAAATGTTGATGAAAATTGTTTAAATTTGACCAAAATCATTAAAATTTAAATAAAAACGTTCAAATTAATACTAAAATCATACTTTTGTAACCAAAATCAACAATGTTTTGATAAAAATTATCATAGCATATCAACAAAATTTGATAAAAATTGCACAAATTTTGCTCAATGAAAAATGAAAAACGTTTAAATTTGTCTAAAATTTTGCAATTTTAACCAAAATCATCTAGTTTTAGATGAAATGGTTTAAATTTGTTGTGATTTTAACTAAAATGTTAAAATTTGATCAAAAATGTCAAAACTTAATATCAATTCCTCAAATTTAATTATTTAATAGAAGCTTTGAAATAAATATTGTATCCCTTGTGATGATGTTTCCAATTTCTTTCTTACTTAGGTGGTACATTTTGTATTTTGTTGTTTTCAAGTGGTACAACATTTAAAAATTTTGAGAACCCCTGCTTCATATCCTATAAGTGAAGAATAAAAGAGAAGAGATGTAGTTAGAGTCAAAATAAAAAATCAGAGAAAATGGAAAAATAAAGAGTGCTGGGAAGAAAGAAGGAAAAAAGAGGGAAATATAAATGGTCTTCCAGGCAAAAATCAAGAAAACAGTTCTTCCGTAGGTATAGTATGGATCCGCGATAAGTGTGGAGCAGAAGTAGTAAATTAAAAGTGTAATTAAAGCAGGAGCACATGAAAGTGAAGGAAAAAGAAATAATAGAAAGTATGAAAGTCTTATGAAGAACAACAACATCGAAGAAATTTTGGTGGAAACATTTAAAGGGATGTAACTTGGAAAAGAGAAAGATCAGGAGGAAGGGTCGGCATAATGACTAGGTTAAGACGTAAAGGTAATAATACGGGGAAACACTGTGCACACCACATAATATTAAGAAGAGAACAACAAAAAAAAATGGCAAAGGGAATTGAGTACATAAAAGTCTTCTTCTTCTTCAAAATTTAGGGCTTGGCCCCGTTTTTCTATTTTTCTGTTTATAATAATAGTTGTTGACTGATGACATTGATGTACAGTTTTCGTGCCATCGTTTGGGAGGTCTGCGTTATTCTGTCTTCTTCCATTCTCTTGACAAGGCCTCTTCAATGTCTTCTTCTATCTCCAGCCGACGATGTTTTGTACTTTAAAAATGCCATGAATCCAATCACTGCGCACTGAAGCAGAGGCAGCCCGGTGATGGCTTCTAATAATCTCTGTTGATCTGGGGATTTTCCCGGCAAAAAAACAAGGAAACAGTTCTTCCGGAGGTATAGTATAGATCCGCGATAAGTATAATCAAGAAAAAGCAGAAGTAGTAAATTACAAGTGTAATTAAAGCAGGAGTATAGGAAAGTGAAGGAACAAGAAATAATGGAAAGTATAAAAGTCTCAAGAAGAACAACAACATCGAAGAAATTTTGGTGGAAACATTTAAAGGGATCTGACTTGGAAAAGAGAAAAATCAGGGGAAAGGGTCGGCATAATGACTAGGTTAAGACGCATAAATAATTATACGAGAACAACACTGTGCACACCACATAATAGTAAGGTTAGAACAACAAAACAAAATTTGGCAAAGATAATTGAGCACATAAAAGTGTTCTTCTTCTTATTTTAGGGCATAGCCTTGTTGTTCTTCATTTTCCTCTGTTTATTATAATAGTTGTTGTTGCAACATTGATGTACAGTTTTCGTACCAGCGTTTGGGAGGTCAACGTTATTCTGTTTTCTCTAATTCTCTTGACAATGCCTCTTTAATGTCTTTTTCTGTCTCTTGCCCACTTGAAGTTATTTTGTACTTTAAAAATGTCACGAATCTTATAGCTGCGCACTCTGTGAAGCAGAGACAGTCCGGTGATGGCTCTTCATATTCTCATCTTTGTTGATCCGGGGATTTGCTTACTTTTTGTGGTTTCGGCCCTTGTCTCCGCTACGTATATTAAGACTGGTCTTACGCAGGTTTCATATATCCGAACTTTACTTCTTGTCGACCTATGTTTATCCCTTCATATTGTATCGCAGAAGGCGCATGACATTACTGCTGCCATTGTTGCCTGAGTATTTACTTCTATTTTGTGGTTATTGTCGGTGGATATTGCTACTACCATTGTTGCCTGTGGTTCTACTTCAATTTTGTGGTTATTTTCGCTGGATATTTTGGCCCCGAAATATTTTACTCTCATAACCTTCTACATCGATGTTCCGTCGACTTCTAGCTTACATGGAAGCTTTAGATACCACCATTGATCATGTCTTCTAAATTGAGATTTGCAAGTTTAATTTTTGGCGGTAGTTTTTACTTTATACAGGAGGCGTTGTAGGTCGTCCTTATTTTCGAATATAAAAACTACACTATCTTTTTTTTTTGTTTCCAAATTTGTTTCCGATGTTGCATTCTATGTTGGTGTTTTTCACGTACTTTATTATTTGGTCCTTGCTGATAATAAAGTGGCATGGCTTTAACCTATCTTGTTTATTGCTAGTTGATACTGGAATATCCTTCGTATGGAGTTTGTAAAGAAAAAGTAAGGTTCCCGATGGAGAAGAAGAAAGATATCGAAGAAGATTATTACTAGTTTAGGATATAGAAATAAACATTTTATATAGAATCGTTAAAAATTGCATGTTTTGGCTCAATAACAAATTTTCAAACGCAAAAACAAATTTTATTTAAGTAATAAAGGCTCTAATCAAAAATCTAATTTGCACATCATTTTTCGTACACAATTTTGTACAAAAGTAGTAAAAATTGCATGTTTCGACACAATAGAAAATTTTCGAACGCACTTTGAAGTAAGACTTTATTTAAAAATCAAATTTGCACATCATTTTAAGCACACAATTTTATACAAGTTTCGTAAAAATTATATCTTTTGACTCAATAGCAAATTATTGAACGCATATTAAAGTAATAAACGCTCCAATTAAAAATCTTATTTGAACATCATTTTTAGCACACAATTTTATACAGGATTGGTAAAAATTACATATTTCGACACAAAGCAAACTATCAAATGCCAACTAAAGTAATAAAGGCTCTAATCAAAAATCTAATTTGCACATCATTTTTAACACATAATTTTATATTAGTTAGGTAAAATTGACAAGTTTTGACACAATAGCTAATTTTCGAAAGCGCATAAGAGTAATAAAAGCTCCAATAAAAAATCTAATTTACACATTATCTAGGGCACACAATTTTATATAGTCTTTGTAAAAATTGCATGTTTGGAATCAATAGCAAATTTTAGAACGCGTATTATAATAATAATAATAAATAAAGCCTCTAATCAAAAATCGAATTTGAACATCATTTTTAGCACACAATTTTATACAAAATTGGTTAAAATTACATGTTTTGACACAATAGCAAACTTTCGAAAGCGAACTAAAGTAATACATACTCAAATATAAAATCGAATTTGCACATCATTTTTAATACAAAATTTTATACAAGTTTGGTAAAAATGGCAAGTTGTGACACAATAGCAAATTTTCGAACGCGTATTGAACTAATAAATATTCTAATCAAAAATCTAATGTGCACATAATTTTAAGCACACAATTTTAAACAGGATTGGTAAAAATGGTTTGCATAAATTAAAGTAATAAAAGCTGCAATCCAAAATCTAATTTACACATTATCTAGGGCACACAATTTTATATAGACTTGGTAAAAATTGCATGTTTGGAATCAATAGCAAATTTTCGAACGCGCATTTAAGGAATAAAGGCTCTAATCAAAAATCTAATTTGCACATCACTTTTAACACACTATTTAATACAAGTTTGGTAAAAATTACATGTTTCTACATAATAGCAAATTTTCGAACGCGTATTGAAGTATTAGAGGCTCTAATCAAAAATCTAATTTGCACATCTTTTTTATGACTCAATTTTATGCAGGACTGGTAAAAATTACATGTTTCGACACAATGGCAAATTTTCGAACGCGCATTGAAGTAATAAAGGCTCCAATCAAAAATCCAAACGTGCACATTTTTTAAGCACACAATTTTATACAGGATTGATAAAAATTACATGTTTCGACTCAATAGCAAATTTTCGAACGCTTATTTAAGTAATAAAGGCTGTGATTAAAATCTTATTTGCAGATCATTTTTAGCACACAGGGCAAATGGGTGTTCGAAAGAAACACAAAAAAGAAAGTACAGATTTCGTACAAGTGAAGAGAAAACAAAAAAAATGCTAAAGACAAAGATCTTTAAGAAAATAGGATTATTGCTGATTTAGATTGCATAAATTAAAAAGGGCAAACAGGTTTTCGAAATGGAGATTGGAAAGATTATACAGACTTTGTTAAAGTGAAGAGGAGACAAGAAAACATTTGCCAAAAACAAATTACTTCAAGGAAATAATAGTATGGTAAGGAAAAGTAAGATACTTGGCAGGAAAACGTGGAAGAACATAAGGGAGAGTCAAGATAATAACTAGGTTAAGATGTGGAAATAAAAAATGGCCAAACACTTAATGAAAAAATTATTTACAAGACAAACACCACACGCTCAACGAAAAAAGTTTTTTAAAAAAAGTTGTAGATCGTCTAAAGATATCTAAAAAAATCTTATAACTTAAGGTGATCCAAGCAACGGTATCCTGATTTTTGTTAAAAAACTTTCGCTTTTAACTTCCCAAAAAAAGGAAGGCATATTTAGTAATCATAAAAAATTAAATTTCATCAGATGCCGACGTCTTTAATTCATATAAACAAGAGTTGACCATTTTTGTCACAATGTCTGAGTGTGTGTTATTTGCTTGTGTCTTCCTTACAAGCAAAACGAACAATCCAAAGAACATGAAGATTTATAATTTTTTTTGATAAATGCAATTCACCCCTCCGGGATCTGAACCCAGGTCTCCGTATATCTAAAAAAAGTAAAAGTTGTTTTTTATCCACTACGTGTTAACGTGGTAACCAACTACACCACAGGCGACTGTAATTTCAATTACTTTTTAAGGAACTAACATCCATAGTTAGATTAAGAAAAAAAAATTGGAAATTAGTTACCATAAGATGATCTTCCTAATTTTCAAAATAGATTGTTACTTAACGAATTAATTTAATTATGATTTATGATTTAAAAATTATGTGTTGATTTTTATTATATAAAATAATTATGAACTTTTCAATGAAAGCAGTGAAGACTTTCAATTAATTTTATTTGTTGAATAATGTAGTTTTAAAAATAATAGGCAAATGAGTTAGTTGACTTTGCTCCTTTCCCACACTTTCAATGTTTACTTAATCATCTTTTAATTAATAATTTGTCGTTAAAAAAGTAGTAAAAGTACAATAGCGGTCGGAAGTATGAGTTAAAGGTTGTTACCTCGTCCGATCAAAATCATCAATGATGGTCGATTAAGTTTGACCCCGAATTGATTTTACGATTGTCGCGCGGAGTTGAAAAAAAAATTGCGCATATCCGTAATTTACGGTACAATCCGTCTGCTCGGCGTGTAACGTAGTTTTGCATTCTCTGGTGCCTTTTTTATGTTGCGCTTCTTTCGTTGTACTAAGTCAATAACCGTGAGTGGACATATGCCGTCTATTATCTGGACCATCTTGCTATTATTAGATGGATAAATATGTATGATGGAATAAATTATTCTGAACGTTTTTAATTACCGTCTTACTTGCAATTCACTTACCATTTATTCCAACACACGTTTAACCGTACTTTATGGAAAGCATTCAAGCAACCTCATTGCGCCCAATTAAAATTATCTTTAGCAATTTATTAGTTTAATCATTAAAAGCAATTTTTAATTAAAGTGTAATTATGTAAAGGAATATTTGAAAAAATTCTTAAACTTGACT